>JAIPMN010002632.1:0-14208 GCA_020650975.1 Apostichopus californicus | reverse complement strand
TATATATTATTATTATTATTATTATTATTATTATTGACAAATCAGTTAATCACTTGCTTCAGTCCGTCCTGTGAAATCTCCGTTTGGAGATCTTTGGTAGATTAGCACACAAAGTAATTGCTGCTATACTAAGACTAAGTTTGTAGACATTATTAACGGTATACCTTCCAAACATACTGTGTTTGTATATGTAAGTTTTAATGTACATGATGTTCCGCATTGGTATTAGTTTCCACAATTATTCTGCATCTAAGGTGCTGAGTTTAGACATCAAACATGATGGAAGTTATTTACATGCTTAATTCGACACGTACCACAGTGTATTTTCGCGTACATTCCACTGCACAACAAATATAACGTATACTGATACTGTAGTTATACATCAGACCTATCTCTCAGAATATTATTGCAGGCTACTTGGTGTCACTATTGGCGTTCCATGCAAAAGATGATACTCGTCTCAAGTTTAATTATAGTTTCATGTTACCAGAGAGATATTGAATTCGCTTAGTGAGTTCATTCACCTTTTCTAATCTCGAAAAGTCAGAACGAGCTAACTTTTGTAACTTAAAAGGATAATGAATGGTAAGAATTCGAAGAGCATCCTTCACCAGGGGGGAATTGTAAATTTACTCTACCCCCACGTCCTTAAATCTTAATTTATATTTTTTTCTTCCTCCGTCTTCCTTTTCCCGAACGTTTCGTACAGTATAGGCTTACATCCGCACTGATCAAACAGCTAAATAAAGACCAAAAAATTGGATGGGCATATTGTCATATGGTGATATTATCAGCCTAACATATACATTGGATGCAATTATAGGGGGGCCTCTGTTCTGACTGTCACTATCTGATCACTTTTATTAGTAACTTAACAGGATAGTCCATTCGAAGGTGGGGAAACATATTCTAAGCATCCTGATGGAATTTGCATTCAAGTCCTTATATTGTTTTTGAGATAACATCATTTGAAGTTGACATGATTTGTAACAAAAGTGAACTTGAAGCAAATTTAGATGTCTTGTAATAGATTGCAAACCGACATATTTGTATTATTTTTGGCTTCAAAATCTTCATTCTATTTTCATAAAAATTCTGATTGAATTTGCAACTTCACATCAATACACTATAGTCATTGGAGTACTAATAATTTCACACCCCCGTACTGCAATGTTGGAACCCTGCCAATGCAAAACTGAAAAAGCTAAGTTGAAAAATAAAGCAACGTAAACACATGTTGCTGTCAGTGGCTAACTATGACATTTGCAATGCCGCCTCGAAAACACAATATAGGAATCTTATGCAAGTTTCACCAGGATGCTTAGAATTTGTTCTTCTTTCGTAAATCAAAAATTAATTTTCTTCTGGACTATAATTTTAATTGCCTCTTTTTGTGTGCGATCCGGACTTCACTACGTGTTTGCGGAACCCTGCATTATAATAACTGGAGTGAATATAATTAGCTATGCGGTAATTGCGCTTACAGATGAAATAAAGTTAGTGTAGTAAAACGTAGCCAGCAGCTTTCAGTAGCAGTAAGTAGCTAGAACAGAAACGGATGTTGTAGTTATGAAGAATTAAACAGCGGAACTCCTCATAAAAATCATGATAACAGAAACGAAAGGACCCTTGCTGATAAAAGAACAACCGTTACCCCGTGCGGTATTCTGCTGTTACTCAAGACATATGACCAATTTTGTGAGGTAGACAGTAATGAATCTTGTTGAACAGAGCAGATAGCCTACTACAGATAAATTAAGCCGAAACTTAGAGAAGCCAAAAGTCGATGCACTATTTACGGAATCAAATTCAGTGGTTTGTTAGCTAACTAAAGTTGAATCTATACAAGCGACCGCAAATTGCTGCATTAAATTACCAGTGCAATGCACTTTTCATAAACTACCGAAAGAAAATCATGTGTTGGTTCAAATGAAACATCAGTGTTCCGTTAAACGCACCTCTCTGCTCACACTTGGACATGTATCTTGTGGGTTTACAACTTACAGCATACGTTATCGGAAACTCTGATAACTAAACAACGTTACCTTCAGGGTCGATCACATAAGTACTGGTATTTCTAGCGACCATCGACACCCTGAAATTTCTATCGGCTTTGTTCGAACGCTGCTACGGCAAAATGTTTCATTAAAAAACAAACTAACTTGGAACGCTTATATTAACAAGAGAGAAACGCTCGTGGGGCTCTGAAAGTTAATTAGCACGATAAGCCAATCGACTCTATAGGTATAGCCAATTTAATTTAATGATGCTTATAGTAGTTTCATTAGAATGATATTTTGTCCTGTTAATCTGTAAATTACTTCCTCTGACAAAGACCGACGGAGCCCTCGCTCCCATGCAGTGAACGCTAAATTAGTTGTCTTCCACAGGCTCGAATATATATTTGACCCTTCACCCCAAAATGTCTGTAAATACCTCTTTAGTATGGCAAATAATTTTTCAATTATTTATTTCTTAAAATGCGGAAAATCACCTCGCACATGAGGTAGGAGCCGTGCGCCCCCGCCCCCCCCCACTTTTTTTTTTCAAAAAAGGAAATGTGCCCTACTGGCAAATAAAATGTGCCCCTTTGATGAAGATCTGTCTTTTGGATATCTTAAGCCTTTGTTAATTTTAACATTTTATTTTAATTATGTATTTTTAGTCTGTACATGCTATTATTAAAATGGCATCCCATATCTGTTTGTAGCACGGTCAACAATAATAAAAAATAACAATAAATAATATTGATAGCATACTAACACATCATATATATCTAAGTGATATGGCCGGTGTGTATCGGTTTATAGCATAACGAGTGGTGGTTGTGGAATGAGAAAGTGCCCCTCTAATGTTCTGCCCCACACACACACACTTTTTGGAAGCTCTCTACCCCCCCCCCCCCTTAACCTCGCATGTTTGCAGTTTGTACTCCTGTGACAGAAACTCACAAGACAAGAGAGACAGGACAATACAGGTCATGACAAGACAAAGCAAAGCAGCAATGGAAACGAAATAATTTGAAACATGTTAGGGATCTTCGCGTTTGCTTCATACTAACTTGATATCCGTTTCGTCCTCTTCAATTGATGGACGGCAATAGTTTGTGTAAAGAAGATTACCGTAAATGTTACGCAAAACATAAAAGGAAATTAATAAGTTTGAGGTTGACTTGTTTTGGCCAGGTAACCCCTTCAATACTTAGAGTAACAGACTACAGTAGCAGGAGTGTGGTGTCACCATGGTACTTTAATTTATTTTCAAATCGTAAAGTGTTCGCTTTACTACAAATCTATCTACTGTCACTACCTGGTCACTTTATTAGTAGCTAAAAGGATATTCCTTACGAGAGTAGCTACAAATCTATTTTGACGCAAAGGTTTCATTTACATGCAAATTTATTTAAGCAAAATATTTTATTTTCCTATGTTGATCAATGTTTTGCAAATTAGAGACAAAGAAAAAAATTAAGGCTTACTTCAAGTAATACATAAGCGTTATTTTTTACGTTACAAATGTTGAGATCCGTTAAAGTTTTGTTTATCACAAAATATTAATTGGTATATATTCTGCCTGTATGTTGAGCAGTTTGTTAAGTTTACATAGCAACATAGTTTACTCGATATCGGATAAATCACTCCCCCGTTATAGGTATACCATCGATCCACACTTTAGGTGCGGTGAAATATTTCTCATTAATAACTAATAATTACCTAAAAATGAAATTGATGGAAAGCGAAATTATTTATGTTATATGTGTTACCCTTGACTTGTTTCAAATTTATTATCAAACTTAAACTTCAGACTAAAAATACTTGACTAGAAGAGTTGAATAGGGAAGTTTAAATCCTCCATGCAAAGAACCACACGTAGAACCATTCGTGCTGGTCCACTGACCTGCATCTTGATATCAAGTTTTGATTCTGCAGACTTGATGCCAAACCGATCATTGCAATCACACGACTTTACAACCACAGCCTTATTCGCTATGATGTGTACATACTTGCTTTTACAATTCAAGCTTTTCCTTTTCAATCAGGAACCTGCGTTTTTCGTCATATTCAAAGTAATGAGGGCTCCTCTGGAAAGCAGTGCTTCCGACTAAGCAGTACTACCCTCATTAAACATGACAGTAATAAAAAAAATTAAAAAATTAAAAATCTCAATAGCGCAATAAAAAAATGGGGAATAAATGAAAACAAAAGAATATATAAAGAACGTTTTCATGAACCCTTGATGAAAGTGCGTTATTTCGTCATTTGCAAAGTAATCAATAGCGTAATAAAAAAAATGAAAACAAAGGAATATATAAAGAACGCTTGCAAGAACACTTGATGAAAATTTGGCGTTACCGGAGGCTTTCAAAGCTAATGTATAGCTAAATTGTCCTTCCATTGATATGAACAAAAGTTTGTACTAGAAGTATGTACAGAAGGGAGAAAATGAATTGTATAGAATTATTCGACATCCTTTTATAATATTCTGCTGTTTTTTATTTGTATCAAAAGACAAGATATTAAGTGGTTTGTATACAGCACTGCTTAATGATATATACAACCTTGTGATCCGCAGTTTATTTATTTATTCTTTCTGGCTTTGCAAATTATTTTCATTCTTTAGTTTCCTTAAGAAGGGTAATAAGAGCAAATTATGAAAATTCTTTGTAGGAACCTTTGATTGTGTTAAAAACTATTGCCAAGTTGTGATTACCTTCAGATTATACAAGCAAACGTATTTAATGGTTAACTTCAGCAAAGAATGGGAAATACCATGAAGGTGTGGTCTTGTGATTAAATTACGCATTAGTCTGTATTATTGAGAAAGAATTCATACAATTCTATTAAAATGATGCAAATCCAGCATTAAAAAGAGGCAAGTGAACCCCAGAAAATTGGTTAAATTGAGATTGAGTTACTGTCACTCCCAGTACCCATTAAAATGATGCAATGAATGGAATGGTAGATTACTTTACATAAAAGGCATTGTCCCAAACCAACTGCGTCAGAATTCATTTAATAAAGCATGGTATTCAAATTACTCATCGTTTTTGTCAGCCTGCAGGTAAATCTAACTGACTGGTTTACAATACCATTCCAGTTCTGTTTTCCGTATTATTGCACAATTACATCAACAGTTTGATATGACTTTCAATTCCTTGATAGTTTACACACACTCATGTGTATCTAATTAAACACTAGCCTACACATAGGAAAGCATCGTACTACCTATTTTGACGTAATGTAAGGTACATACATGGGATGGTCAAAATAAATTAAAACGATTCTTGAACGCATATTAACATATATATGAAGATTATTTAGTCAAGATAATTAGTCAATAAATGTATAGTAGGCGAACGTGTGATGCAGACGATTACTTTTCATGAAGTGTTTATATCATATATACATTTAAGTTATACAAGAACTTCTAACTAAGCATGCACGTAAGTGGAATTATCCCCCAGCAATATTTCATTTGCTATGTATGAATTGCCTTCTATAATCAACTAGACTCTGAATTTGTGAACGTCCTGAACGCTGAGACGAATCATGCTTTGCTACACAAACAACTGTTTCAACTTTCCGTTCAAACTAAGTAATTTTCAGTATCAACGTGCTACTACTCTTGTCTAGTATTAAGTCACTACTGCCTTTGGATTATGTTGACGTTTCCGAAAATAACACATCCCTATGACACATACGGATGTTAAAGCAATAATAAAAATGGATGTTATTAAACCCGAGATTATGAGCAAAACGTATAGTAGAATGCCAGGTTTAGGATTAATGTCATTAAGACTTTCCAATGGAATGTCAGGTCTAAATGGATTAAGAGCACGTTGAGATGTTATGTGATGGTTTCCAGTATGCGAAGATATCGGATTAGATGTAGGTATGTATTCCGTTGAATCACTGCTGGGAGAATATTTTGTTGGTTGAATTCTGTTATCACCTTCCGTTAGAATGAGTGGTGATCTCGTTGAAAGCTTGTCATAGCTATTTGAAATGATCGGAGTTTCATATTTGTTAAGAGGCGATGTCCCTCGAAATGTACTCAATCTGGTCGCATAAGTTGATTTTATTTGATGATGTGGGCTTTGGGAAAGTTCGTTTCCGTCTTCCATTGTGTACGGAGATTCAGATGAACGCGTCGCGTGCAAATTTAGCCTCTCAGCTAACTTTTTATCTATTGCCTTTGACGTTGTTTTGGACGTTAATTGGGGTCTGTAAGAGATGATATTTGATGTTCTATCGATACCTGCTCCAGTCGGTACCTTTGTCGTGTCGACCTGGCTTACCGTTATTTGGGTTACTTTCGTTCTTCCATAGAGAAAACCCCAACCAATTTGACACGAGAGGACCGCTCCATCGTACTCGAGTGTGATCTCATCGATTTGGACAGCTACGCCATCGTCAATTTGACGTGTCAGCATTTGGTGAGGTGTTCGGTTTGGTAGTTGCAACGTCACCATAAAGTGAGCAAGAGACAGGTAGGATGAACAAGTTCCATTGTATGTTTGTCCCAGCAATACTTCATTCGTTGGTGGCGGATGTATTTCAAAAGATGTATTAAAGTTGTACATGTCACTAACATCGATCTGACATGATCGTAGAGCACCATAATGTTCTAAGAACATGCTGCAAATAACGACAGTTGGTCCTTCTGGTGATGGTACGTCTCCAAAGTGTAATACTTGCTTAAGGATATTATCCTCAAGAACCTTTCGACTGGGAAGGTTTGTCCGGTTCTTGCCTTCTATTGTCCATTCGAGAACAACCTCAGGTGACCCTGGTTCGGACAAGCAGGTTAGCTGTGGTACATCAAGTTGCCGGTTAACTTCAATACGACATTGCGGGTAGTTCTGCTGTGGAGCGTAGTTGACATGTATTTTGACCTCCGATTCAACCTGTTCATTAGCAAGAGGATCCTCCGCTACACATTTGTAAGAGCCGGAATGTTTCCTCTGGGCAGTTTCAATAGATAATCTCACCCATTTCTTATCCGATCTTCCAATACCTTGAGAAATAGCATGATTTGGACTAAGATCCATCAGAAATTCATCATTTAGACTCCAGACCGATGAGTTGTCTTTGATCCAGTAAACATTACTGAATCGATCTAAACTGACGATGCATTTAAGATCGATAGGTCCACCTCCTTCCCAGAATACGTCCCTTCCAAGATTGCGAATCAAGACAATATTTCCAGAAGAGATTGAAAAAGTTATCATACACAAACTTAAGACAAGAAGATGGCAACTTGCCATGGTGCAACAGTGCGGTTTATTTCTAAGCTCCACTTGGCTTTAAGATTTCCAATTGAAGATGGCAATCTGATACACTTTGTAGATATTTGCGGGCTATTGAAATTATCCTCTCAAGTTGGTCGCGGCCTTGAAAATGACATGCTCGGAAAGTGTCCGTGTTGCCGAGTGAAAATAACGTATGGCTCTATTTCAGTACTGGTATAGCGGTAAAGATGATTCACTATTCAGTCACTGCCTAATGTGAAATTATATTACAATTTATATAATAATGGATGATTTCTTCGTTACTGACAAATACCGATAATGATATGTCACCACAAAAAAGGACAACGCCAGCCAACGGGCTGGTAAATTTTTGATTAATTGTTCGGGATTATTTTTTACTTTCACTGATCATCCCTCCGGTAAAAAAATCAACACAACCAAACAGTGGAATGAACCTTCCTTCGTAAATGATGAAGTGTTGTTATATTCGTTACGCCTTTGCTTCGAAACCGCACAGCTTTAATACCTCCGGCAACCTATATAACGAAACGTAAGATGCAAAACAAGATCGTTACATAAAGAAGCACAATTTTTGTTATCATTGACCACAGGGAGGAAATTATTCGGATGCAACCACTTGAGTTATATGCAGTAATTGCTCTATTAACGCTAATTCGCTATTGTTCCAGTTTGGAGGCGAGAATTTCAAACAAACAATGTCAAGTTATTTTTCCTCAATTGTAAGTTGAATGTTTACAGACCCACATCCTCTAACCCACAAAAGAGAAATATCATGTTATTAATATGAGTAGCTACTAAGTTACAGTATAAGGGCAAATTGCAGATCAACAATTAGAGCAGGTTGAACTCGTTTAGCATAACAATAACATCTGTAAGCTTTCAATAGCTTACATTCCATGCTCCCCTACTTTTTGGGTTGATTTGGAATAATAAATACACGCTCTGCCATGGTAAGAATGAAGTCTTTAAAGCACATTTTGTCTTTTGCGTTGGACTAACTACTTTCCTCTTTTTTTCATACCTACCCAGTGTTGCTCAATTAAATTTGTAATGATTCAAAATGATATATTCTCATAGAAGTTTAATAATATTTACATTCGATTCTGAAATTCTTCGTCAAACATATTTCAGTAATATTGAACACATGCATAAAAGGAAATATTTCCAAACTTTTTGAAGTTTCCTTATGTAGTGATTTCAACTAACACTACTGAATAATTTCCCCCTTTTAAGATAAGTGTTACATTGGCTGGTACCGGATTATCCCTTTTGCCGCGATCACTAATCTTGATTTATTAATCCTATACATACATTGAATAAGGTAATAACGTGTATACCCGAATTTGTCTTGTTGTAAGTTCAAAGAAAGAAAATCTTGTCCAAATTTTGCCTCAATAGTTCTGACTTACTGACGTTTAAATCGCCTCACTAATGACTTCATTTCTCTCAAGCTTCCTTGGCTTGTTTTGCAACCCTTCTCTAATGCATAAGGAACGTAACTGGCGCGTGTATTACGGAATGTCATCACACTCGACTTACCCTTAGCTAATGTTAGTTATATATGTGATCATCCTCCTTGACTATGTTTATTTTCGTACTTCCTTTATATAAACGTAACAGAGAACTAAGAACGTTTTCGGACAATCCATAATAAGTGGAGACAAAGACAACATATGCAGTTAAGCTTGCAATACCAGTATGTACAGCTACCAAACATGGCTCGTGTATACACAAACAGAACAATAAACAGATATAGGTGCCAAGTGAGACGGAGCAACTGCAGAAACATGCTTTGAGAGTCTTCAAAACAAAAACAATAACAACAACAGGTTGATAGACATATTTTAGTGCATACAATTTGGTTGACGAAATTTAATATTTTGGGTTTCGCATGTGTGTGATTTATAATCGTGTCAAGCACGCTGAGATCAATTCCTTCATTCGTTAATTATTTCCACCGGTCGCATGTAAACCAATTAATGGATGACTTTAGCCACAGGATTTAAATTTTGGTATGGCGAAGACCGTAGGCATCCCGCAGGTAGATAAAATCACCATACGGATGTGAGAATAATGTACGCGCTATTTCGAAACAATATGCAAGGATTTTACTTGAAACAATTAAAGTTGACATGCTGACTAATATTCGAGATGGTGCTCATGACATATTACTGTCAATGTTATCGCAACATTAGCACGAACATGGATGTTCGTGTTTACGTTGTAAGCTTTTGGCAAACACCTCCTTCAAAGATGTACCGTACTGGCGCTAATGTAGCACAGCTCTTCTGCATAGCTTAACCATTCCATGTGCTCAAACATTGCCTCCAACGTATGGGTTAGTTAGACGCATTTTTCTCGGCAATCTCACTATTACTGAACATGCATTCTACTAAAGTTATTAATTAAAATCATACTTCATACCAGCCTAGTAAGATGTTGATAAATGTGTAAAGCTTCTACCAAGGAAATAATGTGAGCTGAATATTTTCAGAAATTTTTAATTCTTGTATGATAATGCACAACAGAATATATGAAATAATGATAACAAATAAAATATGAATACAACAGTATATGATAATAAATAGCCGGTATCGGACACTCACCCCACTCGCTCATGAGCACCAGGTCTGTTATGTAATAATGCAACTCAGCTCACTGCCTGACGGGCTATACTTGGCATTTATAATTGACCCTTCTGCTTTTGCAGTCCAGTGGAAGGAGAGATCAGCTGGAAGCTAATCCATGCACAATGATTAGTCATGCCCTGGGTCCTTCCGCTACCTACAATAATTAAATCCTGTGTGTTGGTTTAATTACAACAGAACCAATATTACTCAGGATATCGAATTAATAGTTTAATAGTCCTGACTACATTTCCTGCAAGTTGTCAAAGTGCATTTTCGGCTAAGTTTGCAATCGTACTATACTTTCTTATAGAGTAACGAGTAATTCTGCCTTATAACGAACTGATATAGCCAATACTCTAAGGTTAAAGCCGGACGTTTTCATCTTAACCCTTTTCACTTCTAACAAATAAATCTTCCAGAAATCCCAACCGAAATATTGATCTACGATGCAATCCAAATATATGGAGTTAGTTAGGCCTATACCCACTTAGTAACGCTACATGCCTAATGGTAGATACCCCTGTGCTCCGAATCCATTTCCTTACATTTCCTCATCCTTACTTAGATTTAAACATTAGTTTTAACTTGTAGTTTGTATACTGATTGGAAATAAAATCACATATGGATTAAAGTTTTCTGTGATTGCATCCATTGATCAATGTACTGCTAACTTTCAACATCGACAAAGAAACATCACTTTGTTTCGAACACATGTCGAAATGAGCTTTTCAATTGTCCTATTTTGCATGAATCGACATATTAGAGGAATGAGAAGGGTTAACACAACAGATGAGACGTAGAATCACCTGCTCATATTTAGCCCCATGCATCAGACCTACTACCTTTTAGCAACAGACACCAAACCATAACACCCGATACACACAGAGAGCACGTCAGTAAACTACTGTATACCTTAATCTTTGTACCACAGTAAAAACTGGATCGTTCTATAAATCGGTAGCATGTGCTAATTAGGATTATAGTAAGAACTGAGGATACGTGTAACCCCAACAAATCCACTTTGATGCATTTGTTGGGATTACACATATCCTCAGTTCTTATTCTAAATCTAATAGCACATGCTACCGATTTGTGCACGACCCAGTTTTTACCTTGGTACAAAACTTTAAGATTAACAGTAGTTACCGTAATCTCTGTGTGAATTGGCTGAACAAAGAGCCCGGGCACGAAAAAACAAATAACTTCATCCATTCTCAACCCCATTCCCCTTGACTCTATACTGTAACCGTCCCTTGGAGAAGGGACTAGATACTAAACTTGATCAGGTGAAAGGTTGGTGAGTGGTGTACTGTTTACACATGATCGTATGGACTTAGCCAAAAGCCGCTAAAAAGAACATATATTACACATCATTATGTAAGCAAAAAGGCCTAGAATCGAACAAATGAAGGGAGACATCTTCATGTCGCCCACATCGTTTAAAGACCAAGCCGACGCCACGACAACTGAATAAATCTAACAAATATTGTACTGATTGAGTATGTCGTAAAACGAAAAATATTGCGTCACGTTACTAACTCATATTCAATTATTACAATCTATACTCTTAGCCAAACAGAAGTTAACTAGAATCTGTGTAATTATATTCAATAATTATTTCATCAATATTATGACCGTCACATTAGTTTAACACATTATCTAGCTCTGACTGGAACTACGAGTTTTATTATTCCATATCATTCCGTACACGACAATGTCGACATACTGTACATGATTAATGAGAGTTCTTAACTAAATATATCTTCCTCCGCGGAAATATGACAATTGTGGGAATTTTCGAGCTAACTTTATCCTTAATTACATATTATATGGAATTTACTATCTTGCTTATATTTTTTTCAATCCCCATTATTCATTTTAAGGTAAACAAGCACAACCACAGCCATATGGTTTTGAATCGTGAGTATAAAATAATAAATATAAGGGAAGTTTTGTCAGTGTGATGTCTAGTTCGTATTCATCCTGTTAACAATCTTTTAGCACTGTTCAAACATTCCTAGTGTAAACAACATAAACACTGCTTGCAGATTGTCTCTTCTGGAACGAAAGCAGCGTTACTTAGTCATTTCACTCTAGAACACTTCTATTGGCAAACAAATTGCTTGCAAGCTGTTTAGAATAACAATTGTGTTCTGCCAACTATCAGTAGAGATCAAGTAAACTTCCTACATATGTATGTAGGTTTCAAAAACAAATGATAAGTGAATGCTTATCGCCAGTTTGACGAGTCCACTTAATTCTCTTGTTAAACCTAGATGAATGCTGATTAGGCGGTGTAATTTTGTATAAAACTGTGACCAAGCCATGTTATATGTCCATACTACCTACAATGACCTAAATACTTATAATTTGGTAAATAGTTATATAAGTTATTAATCATTTAGTAAATAAAGAAGAACATTGTTTGTTACAAGTTTATTGTGATTTATATCTTTATTGGTAATCGCTTTGCTAAATTTCAACGTTAATGATATGATGCAAAACTAAAGTTTACAACATGCAAATTAAATTGATTGTAGTTTGCAATTTCAACGCAAACTCTTCTAATAAATAGCATATTGATATACTACAATACCATAACTGTGCTGATATGGGAGGACATTTGACCTCCACCTCTTGTAAGTGATATACTGTGTAGACATGTCACGTATCATATCTGTAAAATTTTCCTCTGTTCAGTTTCGTGATCACGAGCACCCCCCCCCCCCCTCCCCATTTTGAGCTTCCCACACTTCAACCGACCTTTTATTGTTTAGCATTCACAACAAGAGGTACTTGTGAACGTTATATTCCGGCATGCCGACGCATATCATGTATCTGAAAGTTTGGATATAATATGCAAAATATTTGCAGATCTGGGTCAAGCCTCTTCTCAATAGTCACTAATGTTATTGTATATAAGGTCGAATTACCTAGGTTCTAAGCATGCGGTGCCATTTACTCGATATGTAAATTTCGACCTCTGCTGACCTTTGCTGAAGGTTGATCCGTTAGTCGAAACAACATGCGCCTTTTTATAAGCAAACATTACAATAGAAACAAAGATAATCTGCCAGATATTCTCTTTCTTTGAGATGTCGTGTTTAGACGCGTCGGAAACGAAATTGGAAATGTAACGAAATTGGAAAAGTAACGATAGTCACCCATATTGCAAGTGACGTACAGGATCCATTTTCTCTACAGGCAAAGCTCGGTGATTCCCTATAAAGTACGGCATCTCGAGCATATAGTAAGAACAAGGAAACAAAATACCATTTGAAGTGTAAATTATACGTCGATATACTGTTGAAGTAATCGGTTATGTGATCGTATCATTTGATATCAATGAAGGGGCACCACTTAATTCTCTTGCGTCTCTGCTGTGTTTCGGTTTGTTTACAATTCTGATTATTTAAGCCAAACACTATCCCGAAGGTGGTATAGCCGAAGAGGAAGCATTCAAATTTTCAATTACCTATTGTATTGAACGTTGAACCTAGCGAAATAAGAACGAGCATTGGATGTGGGTACATAACATCCGTTGTAACTTATGCTGATAACATAAACGAGTTTGCCTCGTGAAAACAAGGATATATAGTTCCACGATGGATCGGATTCTAATATTACTGTTGTACATTTTTTGTCAAATTATTATGTTTTCTGATCAAAACGCAGTAACCGAAGTATTGTCAGTTCCAGAGGGTGATCTTGAGGAAAATGATCCAGTCACACTTAAGTGTAAAGCACAGGGGCAACACACATTATTTGAATGGATTCTAAATGATAATGTCATTGTAAAAACAAATGCCAACGGTACCACCACCATCACTCAAGGAAGAGACCCTGATGTTTATGTGGTTGAGCTGGTATTTAAGACGGAAATTAGGCAAGTTTTCAAGTTAATTATATCTCGTGTATCCAGAGTTGATAGTGGTCGATGGACCTGTCGAGTTACCGCACCATCAGGTACATATACAGGTAACCACGTGGTTGTTGTGAACTACATACCTGATCCTAGATACCCTGAATGCGAATTAAGTGACCAGGGATACGCTACGTGTACCACACAAATTGGACATCCAAAAGTGGATATACAGTGGATGGATATCGATGGAAGTGTCATTCGTGGGGATCCGTCGAACAAAGATATGACGATGATTTCTGTTGAGGCAAATGTATTTAACGTTCAAACACCAGTAACAGTTCAAGATTCTCTCACGTGTCAGATGATCCGGCCAGCCAGAAATTGTTCAATATTGACTGAAGACATATATGATAAATTCTCCATTACGCTGTCGGGAAATG
>JAIPMN010002631.1:0-24470 GCA_020650975.1 Apostichopus californicus | reverse complement strand
TAACTTTGGCACATTAACTGGGGGTGGGGGGGGGGGTAATAGTGGCATGTGTGCACATAAGGGAGGTATGATCCTTACTTAATCCCATGAAGGTCTGAGGGTTCAGTATGTTCGTGAGCTTGAAATGAAATCAGGTTGCCTTCTTTTCATAAATAATCTAGAAAATTCTTCCTCTCATGTCCACCAAACCTTCAATGAATTTATAACAGCCTGTTGGGTTGGTAGAATTGTAAGTAAAAAAAACAGCGAGATGATTTTAGTATCTGACAGTCCTGTCTGCTATCATCTGGGATAATTTCTCTTCCTTGACTTTCCTAAGATGGAATGTCTGTCAAAAGAAAATGGTAAAGATGATAATGTGCCATTAGGGAAGTGATTTTGGAAAACTTAAAACACATTATTATACATCTCTGAAGAATGCATTTGAATTGGTAAGCCTTGGCTGGCATTTCATGTTTATATGTAAGTTCTGAAATAGTTTTACTGTTATAAACGAGGATCCGTGGTCCACAAATGTACTTAGAAATAGTGACTACAAAATGTCATGACCATCCCACAACAAGTAAAAAGTTGGATCAAAAGATCACATTCATTGCGGCTTCAAATGATTCTTACTTTGGTATCTTTAGTATTTATCACAACTACGAGAAAATCTTTTTATGAACTACTTTTATACCAAATTTAAATGTTTCGGTTATTGAGAACTCCCCAATAGTTCATACACCAATTGAATATACATGAGAGAAGAAAGAAACTATCTTCAATGACTCATCAACAACTGTTGCATACAAATGGAAAAAAAAAAAATATGCTAGAAAAGTCAAATAATAGTCACTACTGCTCAAACTTCAACAATTATTTATTTTTTTCATAATACTGAAGCACTCACTGTTCTTTTGTCAGAGTACTGCTTTAAGAAGTCTTCTAGAGGTAATTTTCCCTCCATGAAGTCTTCCGCTAAAGAATCTGAAGAGTGTTCTGCGTCAGCTGCTACAACTCTGATGTTGTCTAACAAATTCTGAGGATCACATTCCTGTCATGAAACCAAAAAATATAATGAAAACAGAATAGGAACACCACAGGTCAAACTGTAATTAGAGAATGCAATACTGATAAGAAGCCTCCAATCGGTAGTTTTATAAATACCTTCTTAGGGGAAGGGAAATGGTACAATTAACTGATTGCATTGGGCTCATTAAGTGGGGCACCTTTCACATCATATCTGACAATAAATTAAATAATTATCCGTGTTTGAAATGATAAAGGATGGAATCTGCTTGATTATATATCACCAGACCGTCCCCTACAAACGCACAATGAAGCCGGTTTTTAAGTGGAAATTTGTCTTTTTCCTTCCATTATCATACTAATGTAACATACTCTACTATGTATACACCATGAGCATAACTGACAACATGTACAAAGTGTCTGAATACGATATTGCCAAACTCGTCAGCTCGTCTACTCTGTCATAACCATATTAGTAACAAAACGACAGATAAATGTTATTAGTGGATGAAAATGTCAACAGGTCATAGTGGGTTCAATCATTTTCCTGTCAATTAGGACCAAAAACCTTGTTAAATCAAAGGTCGACATAACCAAATTTAATGAGCAACCAAAACAAAGCTACCATTGGAAATAATGTTCTATCCTAGATCATAAATTAATGACGACCAGAAATATTAATTTCTAATATCTTACTCTGTTCAAACTTTGCTGCTTTATGCAATTCTTCTCAAATCTTTCTCTGAGCTCTTGTTGCTGTTCCTCTAACTCTCTTACAGTCTTTCTCTTTCTCTCTAATTCTGGTTTACAGCTAAGATTGTGCTCTAGAAAATTAAAAGAGAGGCAATAACAAAGATTACATGGGAAAAGAATCGAATTGTTACACAGTTGTGGTTGCAGCACAACAAGCAGTTCAAAGTAAGGTGCACATTTAATTCAGAAATTCAGGGGACATGATATTTTTGATGACCCCCACGTTGACATCAAGGGATAGCATCTACTGTATAAGAAGACGGGTGGAATTTTGAGATCTCAATGTTTGTCAGTGCAATATTTCAAGAATGATGTTCAAATGGAAACAGGCATTTTCTTTTTTAAGTTTACATTATTCTGGAACTGTTAATACATTTGAAATGATTGGTGAGAGTACATGAAATCCACAGACGATATTATTATGGGATGGTTCATGAAATCTGGGGACTAAGTCCGGAAATTGGGGACGCCTGGTCACCTTAGTTCTGAAAACGAAAATGCAATGACAATGCAATAGTACCATCCGTGGCATCAAGTTTAAGTACCTCCGACATGCCGCAAGAATTTGAAATAATTCTTCACCCAAATGATACTTTTTCTAGCTCAATTGGTAAACTGAATGTTAAGTCATAATCTGTATGTTAGTTCATCGATGATATTTACCAGCAGAGTCTGTGTATGAATGTTTCTACGACTTACTTGCTAGTCCTTGGCATATATGGTATAACTCTGTTCTGTCTTCAAAGAATTTCTTTAGTCCTGGCATAGTATGAAAGAGTTCCATAAATTTCCTCTCGTCATCATGTAGTGACTGAAGATCATCACTTGATAGATCATTAAGGATGTTAAATGATTCATCAATGTCAGGAATTTGGTACAAATTGGAAGGACCCTAAAATTAAAAAAAAATTGATAAGTAAATAGTTACCTTTAATAAATCTTTACCCTATCAATGCAGGACTGCAGACAGGTAAAGGGAGGGGTGGGTAGGGGGGGGGGAGAGGGAAGCAATCACTTTCAAGAAGACTCATCCCTTTTCAGAGGACAGCCAATGCAACAACCATTGACTCAATTGGCTTTTCTGTTTCTTCCATTTTTTTCTTTTTCTTTAGCAATATTCTGGATGCAGCTACCTTCTTGCTCACATAAGAACCACAATAATGCTCATAATATCTGATATTTCATAAGGTTGTTTGTACTGAAAAACAAATCCAACTGATATTTTTATCCTGCTGTGAGAAAATGCCAGCTAATAAGTATGTCAACAGTACAATGATAGCCTTACGAAACTAGAGAATTGATGATGTAACACAGTCAATGCAAACGTTGTGCTCACGTGTGACACCTTTTAATACACATATTGTTAAGTCTGCAGTCATTGGTTTTACATGCTGGAGCACAGACAGTTTGGTTTCTGTTGTGATTTAAGAGATACATAATATTAGCCTTTCATAGGACAGGTTCCTAGCTGCTTATTCTTTTAAAGAGAACCCTGACCTGCAGTAATGGCGGAGGAGCGTTCGGTTGTACAAACAAACTCCTATCAGCCTCTGACTTGGTCATATTAGTAGCTTGATCAGCTGTGTCCATCGCAGAAGGGAAATCTATGTGACTGATGGATCCGGACACTTCTGCAGTTCCTTGGGGTGCTGTCATGGGAGGCCATTGAGGCCTAAATGACTCCTGCGGTTGACCCGGCGGATTCTGCATAGGTTGAAATGAGTTGTAAGATGGTGGAACCATTGGCATCTGGTTTGGTGGACCCTCGGGGTACGGTGTGTAACTGTTCATGGCAGGAGGAGGAGGAGGTGACCTGCAAAGGAAATAGGGAAACCTTTTCCTTTAAGATGTAAATTACACTGAGCCGACAATTTTTGTGTATCTAAAAAAGTCGTGTAGTATTCACGCATGATCAGATATCTCTAAAATGAACTCAGAGATCTCTCTCTGTGGTAACAACCTTTTTCTGTAGTTTATTATGCCAGTTCCTATCAATTCCTTGCATAGGATCATATGGTGGCCTTCAATTGTTTATTAATGAACATTACATGAAATTTGGAAGATGGCATGTATATCAGATTTACCACTAGACCCAAAAGGCGCAATGTATATTTGTGCCACTATGTCATACCCTGTAGGGCAGATCCAGGATTCTAAAAAGGAGCGATGTGACCCTGAGGTTGTGGAAGCTGACTCGCATGTTGGGGGGGGGGGGTTCCCTCCTCCCACGCCCCCTTAAGAAAAATTTCCATAAAATAGTCCTATGTTTTTGTGCAGAGTTACAAGTTAAAAAAGAAATGGTAGATGAAAAATACTTACTGCTGGTTTGATGGAAAAACCATTGGAGGATTTTGAGTAAATTCTTGTACTATATCTTGTACCACTCTGCCTAAGTCAGTATGAACTCCAAACTGAAAGGTAGAAAAGAATGTATTCATCACATTTAAAAACTTTCAATGAAAATAAGCAGAAACTTACAAATTATCGTTTTAAAAGCAAGATATTATTCGAGTGTTTTTAACAGCAGATTATGAATGGGTATGAAGACAAAAATACTGACATGTGCATTTTTCAGAATGAAGACAAAATATTCATGATAAAATGTTAAATTTGAAAAGTATTTGGTCTACTGTATAATGCATATCATTTGGATATAAATGTTACCATCCCCCCACTGCACCCCCCCCCCCCAAATGTTGCTTGTTTCTCTGGAAAGACATTGGATGAAAATCCACCATTGGATAAAAATCTTTTCCTCCCAATTGCATGTCCCTTTGACATGTAATAAATAATTGTATGGTTGAAAGTCTTTACACGAAGTGACATCCCTTCCACAACATTACTGGAGAAAGTTATTCAGAGCCCACATTTTGTATAGCAATTGGGAGATTTACTCATTACAGTAATCATAAAGTATTGCAAATACTACAGTTCTGTGTGTACAAAACTGCATTTGTGTTGACATGCAACACCGCATGAGTTATATTCCCTATTACCACGGTGATACAGACTGGCCAAGACTGCAATCCAGTTTTTTTTTTTGCAGATCTCTTTTGTTGACAGAGCTAGGCATATAATCAAAGAAGAGGAGACATAACCTCAACCATCATCATTGGTCTAAGAGATAAACATAATTGTCTAAACAACATCCTCATACACATTAGAAAAGTCTTATTCCATTAATGGAATTTGGAAGTTAGCACAGACTTAAACGTTCCTTCACACTCAGCGCTCAAGACTTCATCTAGTAGTCTAAATATGACACCTTCAAGTGCTTTAATTTTTTAAGTGTCTTCTCTTTATTCTTCATTTTATGGGGATGCTTAATTTCAGTATAAATGGAGAACCTGATATATTGAAGCTCTTAACATGACTACAATGAAGGCATTGGTTTTCAGAGTCACATCTGTTTGCATTTCACCTTGAAAATAAACAAGCAAAACAAAAAACAAAAAAAAACGTAAAAGGTTTCAGATCCCAATGGCAAAATGTAATAACAGGGTTTACAGAATGACAGACCCCAGACATGACAATTTAAAAAGGATATCTCCCAAACAGGACAAGATTATTCTTAACTGTTTGAGAAAGTTGATTTTATCACAAGGATCTGTCATATACAGTAAAGATGATAGTTGGGTTTGTCTGTCTTTAATATCTTAAGAAGATAAACTGATCAAATTTTCAACCATTGATTATTCCTTCAATTCTCAAAGTTACATAAGACTTGCAGAGAAGAGCATTGACTCACTGAACACAGACGAGGGCATCCTATTACTTCCATTGTTGGACTGACCCATGGATGACGGACAGGGGGTGACACACGCACCACTGGTTTTTCTTGAGGAAACTGTGGTGGCAATATACTGAAAAGATCAAAGTTATTCAAAGATGTTAAGAAAGTTTCCCTAGAGGAACATCGTCATGATCCGTGTGTAGCTGGCCAAAAAGGCAGTGACCAGGCAAAAATGTATTTTTAGGCTTGGGAAAATGATACATTTACGCAACAACAAAACATTAACCAGGTTATGCTCTAATTACACATGCTTAAGAGAATGCAATGATTTGGGTGCAAATATTTAGTTTTAACACTGGACACAGGATGACCACCTATCAGCCTGGAACCATCTGTTATGGATTCTCACTTTTACTCCCATCACCAATTTCTTTGAGGTATCATTAATATTTATATCTGCATTGCTGTTTTTTCATGTTCATCATAACTTTTTTGCCAAAGTTCCTTCAGGGAGACCTAGAGGAAGGCAGCACCCACTTTGTTGGGTTCTTTTCAGCCTAGCCTACAGCCTACCACACTGAACCAAAGGTGGAGATATTTAATTGGTTTTGGAAATTAACTTTACAAAGCTGAGGTTCCAACAAACTAACTTTGGCTCAAGACAAGTAGTTGCAGAGTACTTGAATGCCTTCGATCCAATATTGTTTTGTTTACAATTATCACAGATTGACTCTGCTGTAGATGAGACTTCCTTTTTGATCTCAACAAATTTGTCAATAGTTTTGAATGTTTACACATTGCCAGGAAAGTTGACCATAATTTTATTCTCAATTGCTTTAAGGCTGTACAGATCTAGGCGAATGTGGGCGTGTCCAGCCCCCTTTTCAACCCCATACAAACAGTTTAAGGTAAATTATAATCACAACTTTGACCTAATTATAGACCTACACACAAAATATAGCCTAAAATAAGCTGCAGAATGCAGCATGTCACATCTGAAATGTTATTTCTTTTTCTGATCCAGATACATGGACCCCAGGAATGCAACCCTCCTTTTCAACATCCTGGATCTGCCACAGCTCCCTCCCCATGCCAATGCATATCCCATTACCACCACTGATTGTAAACAACATCGTATCATGTTTAAGGTCAACATCACAATTCTTGACAACTGCAATGCAAATCAGAAATTACAATTCTTTCATTTGAAAAATTCAGATTCATTTAAAAACATTTCCATAACTTACATGTGAATGGCGATATTGTGTCCCTGCTGCGTAATACTTATCCTATATTCTGCCTGTACCTTTATCTCGACTACACTGAAATCGAACACAAACATAAAAGTCATTGTAATTTAACCTTAGAACTTCAGTTTCATCCAGGATCTGCAGCATGTTAGGCCTATAATGTACGGTGGCAAGCTTGAATATTTACATGTTGTACATAACCTACATAAGTCAGAATGCAAATTGCTACGAAGAAAAGAATATAGTTAAAGGAGTGAGCAAGTAAATGATGAATATGGTCAACATTTTGTGACCTTGACACTGTTCATGCAATAACTAAAATCATATAGAAACAAATTGAAAACTTTAAAGTTTTAAACTAACTAAAAACATACGAATACCAATTGAAGAAGCTGTTGCCTTCAGATAACGTTATTCCCAACTTGAGGAAACCGACAAATCTTAAACTCATAGCGTCAATGTAAATCATGTATCTAGAAACACAAATTAATCACATTTCTTTTTACCAAATGTTGATTCTTTTGCAAAGAGACCAAAAGCCTAAACTGAAGGTCATTGCATGTTGAAGACAGTGAATTTATCCAGTATTGCATAACAAAGTGCTGTGTAAAACTGGCAAATTTCTACACAAGTGCAAAGATAGCAGCTCTATTATACACAGTCAATATATTGTTTGATAAGAGACAAGTTAAGAGACAAAGTTAACAGCCTCCACAAATTTTTTTATGTAAATAAATTATTCACTGGAATGTGTTTTGAATGTTTCTGATATTTGTTTGCAAGAACAAAGGTTCAAATATGTTAAAATGTAATGAAAGTAAAGAATACATATGGGAGACAGCCAAAAAAATAAATAGAAATATGACTGCACAACATCTGGCCTAGAACATTTAAGTATGTTAGCTGTTCATGAAACTTCTGCTTGAAAACTTACTTGGGATTTAAATTTCTTAAGGAAGTTATCTGCTTGCCACGTTGCTCTTGCAATGCTGTCACAGGTGGCAAACCACTAGAGCTGGTTTGATCCTTAGTGAGGTATGACAACCAAGATGCTGCCATATTTGGTTTTACTTCACATCTGCGTCACCACCACACAAAATAATCACATGAAGATGTGTACCTTCAAAAGAGCTGTTGGTAAAGAATTTAACAACATATGTGGTGGAAAAAAGAGCGGAACTTAATGTTACTGAGAAAATGATAAAATATGCAAAGTATATTATGCTTTTGCCCAAGGAATGTTAATCACATTATTAAAAATTAAAGATATGAAGTGAATCACAATGCTATTAGCTGGGAAGTTAACAAAAAAAGAAAAGAAATGGGTAATTCTGTATTAAAGGAATGCAAAAATTGTCACACTTTTTACAATAAACCTTTCATTTTGCAAAAATTTACTCTGCCAAGTTGGCAAACAATTACAGCACAACTATAAAATATGCTGATAACACTTCTTCAAACCTTCGAAGAACACAGTGTATGCACTAAATACCAAATCTAGCAATTCAGTGAATCCACAGTAAACAATGAGCACTGTAAGCAAGATGGGATAGACTTTCACAGAGATCCCATTATCTCCATATTCCATCCTTCAACAGGTTAGAAGTAGGCCTATGTAGTTATCAACAAGCTAGATCTGTTTAAAAAAATTATAACACAACTGACTGCTTTCTCCTCTACTGTTCAAAATATATTTAACCAATATTGCTGACTCTCTCTGTTCTTCACTGCTAAACAAAACAGAATGTAATCTGTACTTTTATACCAGAGTCAGTGGCATGCACAAAGGCCCCCAACTGTTGGTCAGAGGGAAATGGTTCAGTCAGTAAAATTGCCTTCAGCCGGGGAAGAATTGGACCGTTGCTACGAGTGTATCAAGCTCACAAATAGTATTTATTAGCAAAACTTTGCATTTTGGGCTATATATAATAGACCTGATTTGTAGTTGCAATATGCCTCAGAATGTGCCATTTGACATTTAAATTTTTTTTTTATTACATATGAGACAGCTTAGATAACCCCCATGGCAGCACACCCTCATTAAAAAATCACGCATTAACCTCTGGCTCTCCCATAACTTAGGTTCAGGCCCCTATACCGCAATCATTCTGGGTAAATTTTGAAATATTCAGTTCACTTCAAATTTATTTTTCAAATGCTTTACAGTAATTCATGACAAAATGATCTAAGAAACTGGTATAGTTTACACATATGATGGGCACTATGTAAACAAGAATGGTTTTCAAAGCTAGTGACCATGAGAAGAAGAAAAGACTAAACAAAAAGAGAAAAAATATAAATACAACCAGAACAAGGTTAAAATATGGAGGTCAACCTCGCTAGAAAACATTACGGGTAATGCTGATTAATTAAGTGTCGTTTAACTTTTTTTTTTAAAAGAACAGACGTTTACAAGATTGCTACAATTACTTATTAGCACAACTTTCCATTTGGACCCAAATTATGTTTAGTTTAGTAGAAAGAAAGGATCAGGAGGGACAATCAAGTCCCCATCAAGGACCCTATGGGAGAGAAAACAACGGAAGCCATCAAAAATCAGACCCGATTACAAAGCTTAAGTGCTTGTCCAAAGCATTCTTAAACCCACTCACAATACTTGTAAGTACAACTTTCTCAGGCAAACTTTAGACAACTTAAGCACGAGTCGAAGCTTGGCGACTCAACAATTCTTGATACCTGGACCGAATTATATCGAGTGACTCCTTCTGTACATTATTGGTACCTACCTGGACCACAACCACCTCCTCATTTGACACAATTTTGTTTACCCTTTCACTAACGTATGGTTTAACATTATGTATGGTTTAAATTTGCCTCAGAATGCACCATTTTACATACAATTCTTTCTTTAATGAAAATATTCTAAGCATTTTTTAGGTCTCAAATTGCAACTGTAGTCTCAATTTTGTGGTTCTAACATTAGTGTAAACTGTAAATGTCCAAACAAACCTCATTATAATTTAACTTGGTAGACCTCTTTGATTAGTACATAGCCTAACGCTAACTATCAAAGATTTTAATGCTATGATCCACTCATATTACAAATCAAGATAATACAGTGTTGTCGGTCAACAGGATAGAGTTCACTTTGCAAGTTTTCGCGAATATAGTACATCATACGTTTTCCATATATAACAATACAGTGCCAATACTAGGAATACAATAATACCCTAGGCTAAAGTAAGTATGCATAATAACGTTAGGCCCTGATTACAGTCCTCTATCATTGATGTGTACGCTTAATAGGAGTTCCGTTATCAGCAACACACCAAAATAACTCGAATAGGTTTTATTAACATACAATCGAAACAATTACCCGAAATATACTGATAGCATTCGTTTTCGTGACTCGTTGGAAAACTGAAATTTATTCAATGTTAAGACCTCGTACTCGTACAATGCAGCGCAGCGGTGATTCAAGTGTCATGTTGATATTACACAGCAACTGATAAAGTTATGTGTGATATGTACGTATACTTAGCGTACGTAAGGTAATTCCCCAAAATAGCGGCTGACCGCTGCTTGTAATTGTTATCCATGCATAGACAAGAATCGTGTCAAAGTGCAACTAGCAGTAGTATGTTAACTTACTGAGGATGACATAAGGCATATGTTCAGTAATTATATTTTATAGTTCAAGGAAAAGGGGAGCGCTAAGAAGTAAAATTTAAATTTAGACCTGGAAATGCATGAGGAGCCGACATTATCATTAGTTTTGCCTTAAAGGAACATTCCAGATACTTAGATGCAGACATGACATTTCAGATGTTGGCAAAAAGGAAATGGGTCGCATAGTTGCATATAAGATACAGCAAGAGGCGAATGGGGTAGAGGGGTACTATAGTATACTGTCAACATCCCACCTGACCCCACTCCGCCCGAGGATTTACTTTGTTACTGTGGCTCATTTAGAATTATCTGGTATTTTTTTGTTATCCTAGTGTGATAATGTGGAATGTGCTCCTGAGTTTTCTATCTAGCAGGTGAACGGTAGATTTTTGCCAGCATAATATATGCAACTGAAGAAGGAGATTAAATATGTATTTTGTTATATAAGTTGCAGGTTTGGATAAGTGGCTTGAAAAAACATTTTCATTGTGGTCCCTAATTTCATAGAATGAAATATCCCTGTAGTCAATTTGTTGGCAGTATCAACCAGTATCAATTAACACAGGAGAGTATGTGATTTCTTGTACAAGAACAATTTGCACAATATGCAAGCAGGAAGTTAGAATAGAAGCAGTGATTGTATGAATTTAGGTCACAACAGCAAAAGGTGAATAACATCACTCCCTTGCCATCCCAGCAAAATCATTGCAGGGTGGTCAATATACAGACATATAATCGTTGTACCCAAGCCAAGAGCCTCTCTGCTATTATTGGCCGTAAATATCAGTCGTCAACTGGTCACCCTCATCACTTCCAAAAGTTACGTTGGAAACGAAAACGTGTTACAGGTTGGCTTTCCTGCATTTCATTAAAAATTTCAAGTCGAGGAAACTGAAACCTTGAACCATAATGGTAATGCATTCATCTCATTGTCGATAGTTTCTTTTGGTATTCATTGAATTGAAAATACATTATAAATAGTTGTTCTAAAGTCAGTCGACAGTCGCCTAGTAACTCAGTCTGTAGTTCAGCATTGGCCATTTGTCTCGTATGTAAGGCCAGCCTATGCATTTGTACCAGTTGCACGATTTCAGACGACAGTTACACCTGAGGCCCCGACATTCTGTGGTAGGCTAAATTATTTAGCCTAAGTTCATAACAAGCTCACTTTCCAATGCAGACCCATCTTTCATACAAATGCACTGTAATAAAGTGGTTACAACTGTAGAGTACCCATGCAAATTTGAAACTGCACTTCACTGGTGCAATGACAGTCATTAAACAAACAAGGCCTAGCCTATGCTCTATCACCGCCAATTTACATATTATGAGTAATCTCTACTTGCTTATCTCAGTTCTGCATTTTAAGATATAGTTAGGTATTGAATAATTCAGTATTATGCACAACTTTTCGAGTACATTTTTTAGACTACTTTAGAAGACCTATAAAATTCATGTTAGATTATTTGAAACTACATACAAGTGATGGAGATTTCAAATGCATACTCTTATATTCTTTCAATCTTTGCCACCAAACTGCACCTTTACAATACAAATTACTTCAGGTAAATGGTTAAGACTATCTTCCTTGCATTGGCTTCAATTGAACAGAAATGTTTTGATTCGATCACAGACATATTCTACATGTAATATGTTGTAAATTTGGTTTATTTAAAACAATATGGTTTAAAATTAATTTTGCTATGTAGTATAGTGTAGTGTTCAAGCAAGAAGAGGCCCACGAAGATGGTATTTGGACTGTTGCTTGGGCCAAGAGTGATAAAGATGGGATGGAGAATATTGTGACTGGATCTTTGGATGACATGGTCAAGTGCTGGCATTGGTGAGTTACTTCATACGTAATGCTAAAAAGTGCATTTGTGCACAAACACACTCCAGTCTCATGGTTCATTGATGATTACAGAAATGTAAATTAACCTGTTATTCACATATGAAATATTGCTGGTGACTGGTGAACATATAAGTTATGTCATTGCAACAAACAATGTAAGCATGATTGGGAAACTGAACAGTCAATAATTTCTCTATAGCTAAAGCTTTTTGATTTTGGACAATTAAAGGATAGTCTACCGGAAAATATATTTCTGACTAAGGAAAGAGGAACTTTCTAAGCATCCTGGTGAGAGTTGCATTCAATTTCTACATAGCTATCAATATATTGAAAATGGAATTTACACAGATTGTACCATTTCAGAATAAATTGAAGAAAACTGTTGTGATGTCAATGTTGTACACCGGCAGCAGAATGATTGTTTTTCTTTTTTCACTTATTGTTTTGACATTGAAATGAATTGGATAACAAATCTGCCTAAAGGGGATGTTAAGTTAGTACTATAGCGATATACAGTATGACTGTAGGGGTTTATTTTGAGATGTATCTCAGTTTTGAAGTACTTAGGAAACTGTAAATTTTATAGGAAAACTTGTCATTGTGCTTCTATGAAATCACCATGCCTGCCTCAAGTTCACTTTGGATACAAAACATAATAACCTCAGTTGATGTTATCTCGAGAATGATTTGTAGGAATTGCAAGCAAATTCCACCTCCAAATACAAACAAATGTTCTTTATAGGAACAGATTTGATGGATATCCTGAAGAAAACAGCTTATGCAAATTGTACAGTTTTTTTAATTGACTCCAAAAAATGAATTGTTTGCATACAGTGTCAAGTATCTAAAACAAGTGTGATGTACTGTGCATAACTGTGATGCTTGGTGACAATAGTTGTGAGGACACAGTTTAGTTCATCAGTTGTAAAAATAGTATTCAGAATATCTACATTCAGGTCCACGCACCATTTTTTTTAATATTATTTTGGTTCCGATCTTCTTTAAAGAGATAGCCAGCAGAAATTAACTTTTAAGAACAAGTTTGATGTTAATTGTAAAACTTATATATTTGTTTAAGTTTGTTTGATTGCAGCATGTATGGACTGGTTTCTTTGTTGAAGGTCTGTGCATTAGTTAAGGGTGTGACCTAACGGATATTTCGCTAACCGTTTAACCGGATCGCCGCCGGTCCGGTTAAACGTTTAAACGTCGTTTTCCGATCGCGGCTTTTTCGACGCACCGTCACTCGACTTTTAATGAAAATAGGACATTATGAGTACAATAATTAAGGGTTTTTTCCAACAGGTAGCAATTCAGGCAACAAGACGACAATCAATGTATGTTAATTACTAATTAGGCCCAATAATATGGCGAACATTTCGTGTAATAATTGCTGAAAAGAATAACACACATGATCAGTATTCGTGGTCTTCAGAAGTTCAGATCACTGAATTTATATAACTCGGCCTTCGGCAACATCGTAACTTTTGAAAAAAACAATATATTTGTCTATCTATCACAAGATTTTAAACAAAAACTCGCCTAGCAAACTTAGCAAACTTACCCACCTTTCCTGCTTACTCATTAAAAGTCATGTTTAGAAAACAAATTACGCACGCACGTGTTGTGCGATGGGTTGTAAAAATCAAGTTGAAACTGGTTTGAGCAGCCTCCGATTGCAGCGACGTCACGTGCCATACAGTACTTTACATTTGATACAAAAGTTACTTCAACAACAGCTTCCCAAAATTTGTGTCGCAATAGGTTAAGTTTTAACCGCTCAGCAAAGTACCATTCATAATTTGCATATTACACCAAAATTTACACTCGGCGTCGAGATGGCGGGAAAATGTAACATCATGTTCAATGTGTTGTGTCGTTCCCATGGTGCGATGAACTTGGGCAAGTTCGAATGTCGATGACCTACTTATGTTCTGTGACCAATGTCAGTGGGAATTATGTGTGTAAAAACTCGGGTTTTCCACGTGTTATATATATATAAAAGTTTTACGTAAGCGGAGCGAATTTTGAGACGCTCGTTGATTGTGAGGAAGCACTTATCTAAGCATCAATATTTGTGAAAATATCGTAAGGTTTTTCAGATATTCTCTTTGAATGTCCCCTCCATATATCTCTCTTTCTCCGTCCACTCAAAGCTCGACATTTACGCTAATTCTGTTAGGGAAAAATTATCGAAATATCGCAATAATATATATATATAAATATTTATCGTGACGGTAAAAAGCTAATATCGCCCGCAATGCATGCACAGTATAATACCATGTGTGAAAAAATGACTGTACACGTGCGGACCTGAGAGAGCAAACTGGCCTTGTGTTGTTAATGTTATTACGGTACTTTCTAGAACGACCATTTGCATCTTTTGGGGTCAACATACTTTCACAAGGGATTTCACCATGCCATTGATCGATGTACATGTACGGGGTGATATATGTCGCAAATATAAACTGAGAAAACGACAGTGACGACACTATCATGAGTTCATGACTATTGGCCTACTACTATAATTATATTGAACACATTATTCATGCCTAAAACATCGTTTTTCTGTTTTTTATTGATACAGTAGTTTGCAGTACATTACTCAGTTCTTTACATATTTTTAAATAATTTTCATGTTTAAAATGTATTTGAAATTTTTAAAAAATATTTCTGTTTATACGGTTTGTGATTTTCTAAACGGATAGTGCATTTGCGGCCGGTTAAACGGTTAACCGTTTAAACGGTCACACCCTTAGCATTAGTTAGGGACAGTGATGCTCCGAAATGGAGTTGACCAATCAAATTGTTGCTTTGTGTACATGTTTTATTCTTCTTCATATTTTACATTAGGGAGAATGATGAGCTGAAATTGAGATGGACTTTAGAAGGTCATCAGCTTGGTGTTATCTCAGTGGACATCAATCCAACAGGCACAGGTGAGCTGAAAATGATTCATCTTTAACTTTGTACAGTTTCAAATAGAGAAAAGGGAAAATAATCAAAATATGAGCAGTGTTTGTCCTGACATGTTTACACAGAGAGAGACATGACATTGCAAACACAATGACCTGTTTTAAACTACACTCTATGTTCTTTATTGGCCATTGCCGTTTGATGCAGTACTCAGGTGACATTGATCAAGCTTTACAATTCTTTGATTGTCTCTTGTCTTTGCTAGTGGCTGCATCAAGCTCTTTAGACAGTCACATAAGGCTGTGGGATCTGGAAGTTGGGCAGCAAATGAGATCCATCGATGCTGGACCAGGTAATCTATATTTGAATGTCTACGAAGATTTCTACATATACACTCTAGACTTTATGACACATGATTTGACCTGAGTAGGCTGAGTTATTCCTTTTTAATGTCCTGGGGATAAAGAATAATGAATATTCATTTTCATAATAAACGTAGTGAGAATTGAAGTATTCAATTGGGTGATATCATTCTCCCTAACGCCCCTATCTGGGTTTTAAAGCCCCTTGATTATTGAAGATTTTTAAATGCTTGCTTTGAATTCATACCACCTTAGTGTAGTTTTCCCCTGTGAAGAAAAAGTTGGACAATATACTGTACCATTCAATCACTGGTCAATAGGCTAGATATATCATATAAGCACGAAAAAGCACAATGTCAGAAGTGCTTGAATAAGTGCAGAACAGTGCTATTTATTCATGAATTTTGTAGGAAGCTTTAACTGTTTGTTCGGTAGTGTTGTGGTTATCTCTAACATACCGCAGAATATAATAACAAATGTTACAGAAAATTTTTGCTAAAAGAAAACCCCAGATTTTGTTCTGTAATATTCACCTTTGACCTTTGAAATGGTAGGGATATGCTGCAGGAGGAGGTGGCAAACCTTGCCCTATCAGGGCTAATCCTGTCTTTTTTAGGAGGAAAGGTCAGCAGTTTATGCAAGCATGATGAGTGGTCTTTAATAATGGAATGGGTTTTATGTCATGCTTCACTAGTATCGTTTGGAAAGATCCTTTAACACTGTCATGGTGAAAACACATTTCTAACACCAGAATTAATACATCAAAGGCAGGCAAAAGCAGTAATGAAAATCAATGTTTGATAACATTCATTTGAGGTCATTTCTAGTGTTCAAACGATTAACCTAATCGGAATCGGAATCGGTCCGATTATTGCATAATCGGAACATAATCGGAATCGGTAAAAATTACGTGGAATACCAGTTATGTCATACCGATTATTCAAAAACATATGAAAGGTGAAAATATCATTATTCAAAAACATGGAAGTTGAAAATATCAACTGATGTATTAGGTTTGTTCTTTTACTACGAAATATTAAAATAAAGACACCCTCTATACGTCTTTCACAATGTAATTTCAATCAAATTAGGCTGCCAGGGTCGCCGATTTTGCTTCCCTCGTGGTTAGTGACTTCATATTTCTCGGCACAGTAAGCATGGCAGCAATACCAATTTCGCGAATTAGGAATTGCAGTTGCAGCGCGAATCGCGCAAACAGTTCTCACATCCCGCATCAAATTTGAAGCAGTGCGGGAGGGTCGCGCACAATCACCGGGAATTTCCCGCAGAGTGACTGGCAAATTTCGGCCTTCACGAAGCAATTTCAGTACCAGCGAATATAACCTAAAATCCCCACAAATCTCCGACCACATGGTAGCCTTACTTCACACTAAGTCAACTGCATGGAAATCTATCCTTGCCATCTGTTTATTCGCTCTAGTTGTGTCGCAAATAAAAAATAAAAATATCCATGTAAACTGCAATCTTCGACCACATGTTAGCCTAACAACCACACTAAGTCAATGGGAAATGTAGCCTAACCATCGGTTTGCAAAAAAAAAATGCGTAGGTTAGTTTACAACTTTCAATTTGCTGGAAATCGGCATTTGTTTGGAAGGTATGTGCTATATCTTATAGAGGGAATGTTATATTTTATATTGGAGTAGTTTCTAGTTGTTATTATTTCTTTACATCAATCTGGTAACATTTTACAGTAATTTTAAACAAGTTACGATGGTACAATTTGCTTTTCAGTTTGATTGGCCTAAGCTTATATTTTCTAATTGAACCTGAATGGAGTTAAATACGTAACGAATAGGTATGTTTAACTTCAAGTTCGTAACATTTCTATTTGTTCATAAACGGTATAATACTGAAAATAAGTACAAAATACTGTCGCAATGAAGGCAATATGTAATTAAAATTTACACTTTGGTAAAGATTGAAGATGGATGGTTTGTCTGAGATACTTTTTGAGATGGATATTTTGAGTAACTATTCTTAGCCCATTTCAAGCCATTAACAGGTGACATTCACGTCGAGGTGTTTAGGCCATTCGCTTAGCACAGTGCTGACTAGGTAGGATGTCATATTTTCGTATTTTGGAAATTAAAAAAAACTTTTTTTTTCTTTCCGAGAAACTCCAGAGGTAATTTGGTACATACAAAAGGATACCTAAGAGCCTTGTATTACAACGAAGCAAAAGGAAACAGAGGAAAATCACAACAATAATTGTTTCTATCACCAACCTTTATTGCCGATTTCGTATAAACGGGATATTTTCTCATTTTCAAATAATCGGAATCGGAATCGGAATCGGAATCGGAATCGGAATCGGAATCGGTACGATTTTGAAAAAAATAATCGGTAATCGGTATTTTCTGTTATGCATAATCGTTTGAACACTAGTCATTTCCTTACAAACTTACTCCTCCTGTTAAAAATTGCTTGACACAAGACAAAGCTGAATGACAGGTATTTGTCTTCAGGTTTGGTTTTGTTGTATTGGACTTGGAGGCCAAACTTATCCCATATTTATCCTTGGTTTCAATGGACCTCGTACGAAGGCTTTATGTTACTTGTTCGAATGGAAATTTGAGTCTCGTTTGAGACTACAAAGTACTAATCTACATGCTTTCAGTTTCTCATACGTGGCCAGTGTCTAATTTAAGGGGGATTTCAGTTGCATTTACGCAGTGAATCCAGCATTGTAGTCATTGCATGTAGATATGATATGCTTGTTGTTTGTTTGTTTCCTTGTTAAATAAAGTTTGCAGTGGATCATATTCTCACAGGATGTATAAAAAAGAAACTTGCTTTCAATTTCCTTGTTTTGAGTTGAAAAATGAAAATATCCATGGTAGTGTCTAAATCACACTAATTCTTCCTTATAGAAAAATGATCCATCCATAGAAATGTACAAAGACTTTCAATATTACCATTTCAGGTCGCATCACGTCGTCACTGCTTTACTTAATATTTAGGCAGGATTTGTCTATTAACTTCTATGATTATTGAAAACATTGTGTCACACTTCATATTTTCACATGGATACATTTTAGACGTTTGCATTTCGTAATGCTTGTATTTTCAACACAGATGTGTGTTTGTGTGTAAGATGTAAGTGGGGAACAGACAATGTTGGCTTCCCTTGATAGGTCTCTAAATCTTTTACCATATACATTACCCATAATTATGACTGTCCGGAGAGATATGATGTAAATGATAATCAATAGTACCGCACATCAAAATGTAATAAATAATTTGTAGGTAGCAATCCGGTATTTGTTATGATTTCTATTCCTTTTGTTACCTTTCTCCTCCCCCGCCCCACTCTTTTTTCCCTTTAATGTATGCTGTCGTGTTCAAATTCAAATATCTATGCAGTTACTGCGATTGATAACACAGCTGTTGTAGCTTATTCTAAATTCGTTTGTCACAGCTTCTATGTTTTTTTATTTGCAGTTGATGCTTGGACGTTGACCTTTTCTCCTGATGGGAAGTTTCTGGCGTCTGGCAGTCATAGCGGTAAAATCAATCTCTTTAAGGTGGATGATGGCAAGAAAGAGTCCTCTATGGATACCAGGGGAAAGTTCACTCTTAGTATAGCATATGTAAGTTCATTCTAATAAGTAGTCCATTTATAAATTACTTAGAGCTTAGAGGGTGTAGTTACCCGTACTTTTCATTGTTCTCTTCCATTACTTGTATGTGTTTCCTTGTATACTAACTAATGTTTTTACTACATCTGTATGTCCAGATCTACTTTGATATCAAGTATTACATCATTCTATGGGTATTCATGTGTGGATATTGTTGTGGATAGAAAAAGACATACAGCTTTAATGACTGGGTAGGTTTAACAAAAAGAAAAAAAGAAGCATATATAACTTTAGAGAATCTTGAGATATTGTCTTTCGTTAACCCACAGAGCCCCGATACAAAGTTCATAGCGAGCGGAGCTATTGATGGAATTGTCAATATTTTTGATCTACAGACTGGAAAGCTCCTTCACACTTTAGAAGGTAAAACATTTTGAATTTTAAGTAATTTTTGGTAAAGCTTTAACCACTCTGCAATGCACTGTATCCTTTACTCAATACAAAGTTTAGCCTTGCCTTGTTATTTTTTAAATTAAATGGCACTACACTGTATTTTGGACAATGTTCAACTGATCCATAGTGTAAAACCAACTGTGCACTGCCCACTTAAAACCTACTGTGAACTGCCCACTTGAGTTTGCATGCTGAAGACTATGACTGATGAAGAATTTAACAGTTTTAAGTGGCATCGGTGTAATTAAGAGAAGTTCAACATGTAGCATTTCTCCCAAATTGCAATCGGTGGTGTGCGGTGGTCCACGACAAAAAATGCCAAGCTTTAATAAATGTAGCCAATCAGAGGAAAGTCAATTTTGTATGTGACATAGAAAAGCAATGGTTATTGACAGAAAATGGTCCTTGTATTGGCTCATCATATGTTCAGTGGGAGGAGGTCATTTGTAAGACTGGCTGTTCACGACTATTGAAAACTAGGTCACAAAAGTCGAGTTGAGTTGGGAAGCTTTCAGTTGGGGCAGTGTGCAGCAGGTTTAACAGGGACACAAATGTTGTTGCAAGTTAAACTCGGAAAGATGTGGCATAACCAGAAACATCAAGTTGCAAAAAAGTGCTTTAAGCAGTAGTTTTTTATTTTGGTATTAGTGTGTAGATGATAGTAATAACCTGAATGGCATCTTCTCTCTCTAGGTCACGCTATGCCAATCAGGTCCCTCTGCTTTTCTCCCGACTCTCAACTTCTGGCTACAGCCTCAGATGATGGACACATTAAAGTGTATGATGTGTAAGTCTTTAAAATTGTTGCTTTTAATACCTGTACTGCTTAAAACACTTGAAATAATGAATGCAGCAGTGATTTCAAATGAAGCGTTACTGTTGCTCAAGTTGCTTGGCCATTGATGAATATTCCATAATGTTCGAAGTGCACAATATCATATTCTTTAGTCAAAATACTTTGAGGGTTCCATGAATAGTAAAAAAAATTGCAAGGTTTCATGCAATATGTACGATGTTACTTTCTTAGAAACAGTTAAATTGTTCAACCAAGAAATGATGGTCACTTTACTCAAGTATAAAGGGAAAAGGCTGTCTACATTGAAATCAGTTTTGTATATTCTAGGTGTATGTTGGGAAGGAGACAATGGAGTAATGTATTGATGTACAAAATATATACATTTCTGCTGTCAAATTCTGATTGGTTTATTGTCCATCTGCACCCTATTCAGATTTTACTCTTTTGACTTTGTGCATAGAAATTCACTTCCATTTGCATCTCTGGTCAAATTATAAATGCACAAAGTAAACTTTTATTTTAAATGATAAATCTGTGGAAACCATTGTAGATCAAGACGGAAGGAGTCTCTCGGTCACCATTTTCTCCGTTTGGTTCCGTAAGACTAAAAGACAGAATGGAAGTAATCTTATTTAGCCTACATCTGGTGAAGCTATCTGTTATTGTGCACAGACGTTTATGGCTACTAAGGATGTAGTAACAAACTTGTTATTTTGTTGTTTTTATTCATGTTTGTTTTTTTAAGACAACATGCAAATCTGGCTGGAACATTATCAGGTCATGGATCTTGGGTTCATAGCGTCCATTTCTGTCCGGACAACACACATTTTGTTTCAAGGTCAGTACTTTCTTTAAAATCAATGTCTTTTCTTAAAAAAATTTAGAGTCAGGTGATAATTTTTCACTTGGAAATGAATGGGAATGGGATGTACCCTTGTTCCTGTTGGGGAGGGGGACTTTCTTCTCCCCCCCCCCCTAACTGAGACCCAACTCTCTCAAGCTTCCAAATCAATGTTCACAGCCTCTTCTTTCCAAAGCTACAACTTTGATACCTCTCTTTGCAAATAAAGTTGTATATTTAAAACATGAATAACCTATCTATAAGCAAATGTTTCTTCCCTTGCAATATGTCTGTTTCTCTTTAATTTCCTAGTTTCTCTTCTTTTTTGTATTTTATTTATTTATTTTTTCATTTCTTCCAGTTCGGCTGATAAAACAGTCAAGGTATGGAATGCTGGCACAAGACAATGTGTAGCAACATTCTATGATCATCTAGAGCAGGTGAAGATTTCTTTTTTTATTTTCTTAAATTACTACATTAAAAAATGCCGAAACAGTCTCACCTCGATTTATGAAAACTACGGTTTAGTCAGCTAAATAATTGTGTATTTATTGACGGTATGTCAAACAGATTTCACATACCGTTTGTGAGATGCTGTGTTAGGGAAGGCCTAAGACTTATATTAAGCAGCCCAATGTAAATGGTGGTGTAGATGCACTGATTGTGAAAAGGTATGCCACCACTTTGCCATTTTAAATGTGATTATCAAGGTATTGTACTGTTGATCAAGCTACAAGCCTGATATATTATAATATAAATGTGTCATCAGGAGCCTGGTATGGAAAGTTTGAGCCATAGGAAAAGTTTTTACCTTCGACACCAATGGTGCCTGCTCAAACTTTGTCAATAGATTCGAAGGTGAGAATGTTTCAAAGTATAAATGTTGTCAAAGATTAAGCATTTTCCAATATTTGGTACTCAATAACTGGGCAAAAGTCCCACACCTTCTCGTAACTGACTCCCCACTTTTGTATGCACCTCCTGTCTAATCTTAGAACTATGTTCTGTTTTTTACCCAAGGTATGGCAGGCAAAATACAATGCAAACGGATCGAAGATTGTTTCAGTTTCGGACGACAAGGCCATACATATCTACGATTGTCCAATTTGAGTCTGAAATGAGACTGGCCCCCTTAGTGGCAGGAGAACATAACAGCTTCCAGACATTTGCTGAGAACAATTTCTGTACAGCAGCCTGCTTGGTAGTTCTGTATATGTAAACTTGAAACTTTTAGAGTGAACTTGCAGTAATGACAAAGAAATAATATCATTCTCCACGTAAAGGTTTACACTTCCAGTTTTCGGTTCCATGTATGACTGAAGAAAGTATATATATTGCGGTGAAAACAGCATGCAAGGTACTCATGACAAGGTTCAACTTGAAGAGTTGCTTTTATGATAAGGAGAACCCTTTTATTCTCAATAGTCTTTACACTATAGTTTTACACTTCCAAAACCAAGTATGGCTGCAGTAGAGCAGCCTAGTTTCTTGGCCATCTAGGGTGAATTTGAGCTTCAAAGTGATTTGGAGAGAATTCTCAGTTACCGTAAAGAAACTTCATTCTCTATAAGAATTATTGTTACACCTCGACCTGTTTGATTTTCAGGCCATTTTGAAGAGTAATTTTGCTGTTATAAACTGTTACAGTAAAGAGAACATTTAATTTTGACCGTCAAAACTGACATGTCAAGTTTTCAGTTGAAATATACTTAAAAAAAGGGAAAGCCTCAAATAATGAGACTGTTTGCATTGGAGGGAAAGCTCTTCCAATATTTTGTTGGAATTCAGGCAAAAAAAACCCCACTGGGCTCGAGTATTGTCAGGATCTAATTGTAAATGCCAAGTCGACATATTAAGTAGTGTTTGTATTGTCGGAGATGTGACACTACAGGACAGGACACTCCATGACAGCACAATGTGGGAATCCAGCCAAAATGGAGCAAACAATGTGAAAATCAGTTTTTTTTGGGGGGGGGGGCAGGTGAGGGGGGTGATTTCCAGAACTGAAATCCTAATGTATTTCATCAGCTTGGCTTTTTTTTGGCTTTTTTGGCTTGGATTTTATGTAGATAATGAAGGATTAAAATATTCCAATTTAGTTTTATGGATGTGATTAATACTGACAGGGAAAATGTCTGTGGGTATGCAGATGCCTGGGCAGGGTAAATGTCTTAAATTTCTGTAAAAGGCTTTCATCTCTTTTTATACAAATATCACATTGGTAGTCATGCCGACTGAGATAGAAAGAACAAAAATCTTGACTAGAGACATTTAAGACTAGAGATGTGGGTTGAATATTTGAAACATGTATTGTTGAAGTTTGAGGTGCCTTGCACACAAAGTTTGCTGCCCTTACATAGTAATTTTTTAAATATTAGTTCTACCCTGAAGGATATTGAAGGTGTTTTTGAGGATATTTGGTTTCCACACTATACCTCTTTAATGTAAGTTCCCTAGCTAAAGACTGATATTTATCATGTCTTTTGTGATTAAAGATAAGATACATTCCACATTTTGCCAATGAAGATAGATCCAAAATGCTCCATAGGTATCAAATAGTCTTGACAAGTACCACATTAGGAAATTTATGCTTGGAAGCTTTGGCTCCTTTCTGATGTGCAAGGTGTCCTGGACACATGATCTGAGAGTACGGAGCACATCCGTTGGGCTTTCCATGTTCAGATTACCATGTTGAAAAACTTTTTTGAAAAAGCATATAAGAGGAAAGGGCCATGATTGTGTAATACCTAGGAGCATGTAAGGATAAGTTGATGGTATTTTCTGATCCAATCAATTATGTCATTCATTATACTTGGCATCAACTTTCTGTTAATTTCATAATGCTAGTCTGCATAATTGTCCATTTCAGTCCAAATGGGCCAAACTTGAAAAATGGCCTTTGTAAATGTATTTTGTAAAAGGAAAATAACAAGAAAATAAACAAATAACAATTGTCTGTTTTGTTTCTTTCCCATCTGTTGTCTGTTACAAATACTGGCAAGTTTCCATCGGTCTACTTGTTCAAATTCTATTTTTTTCCCTTAAATATTAATTCAGTTCAATAAACTGTCCAACTCTAGACAAGGTTTTAGCATATTTTCATGAAAAGTGTACAACTTTTCTTAATCATTAGGTAATCTGAGAAGTACAAGCACCATCCAAACATTCAACTAGAGCACCAATGGTGCAGAGCTCATACCTTTTCGAGCTCAAAAATGTAGGGCCCACAAAACTTTATGGCCCACCAAATTTCAGGCCATTTTTCAGATTCCAC
>JAIPMN010002630.1:0-12111 GCA_020650975.1 Apostichopus californicus | reverse complement strand
TATTAGTCCAAGCAATGCTGAATTTACTGTGTAGAGAACTAAGGCCAAAGAAGTCCCTTGAGATGCAGCAAGTCACCGCAATAGGAAAACCAAGCCGATGTTCCACAATACAGTGAAAAATGGGTATGCAGGTCCCCCCTTTGAATGGTAGATTCAGAAGAGAGTGGGCGGAGCCAGGAATTTGGGATAGGGGTCGCAGTGCTATATCGTTACCTCTTTAGAAGAGGAAGTGCATCAGTAGACTGGGGACAGTTAACGGGAAGGCGTGAAGTAAACTATACCCGCTGCTCTAGTACAAGAAGTAGGAAAGATTTAAGTCGCTACAGACAACCAGAAACCCAACAGGCTTAGTGATTCATTGCCATGTTTCATATGAGAACATTTAATGTAGAACACCGCACACTACATTCTTAGTTTTGCCTGCAAATGACCTGTGACCTCCCCAAAATATAGGTGCCTAGTACTCAGATAGGTTGGTCTATAAAATGGGTATGAATTTTTAACCAATTTTCACTGTTGTGTTATATAAGATTTTGCAGACTTTGACATCTGGTCACCTCAAATGACCTTTGACCCCACGAAAACTAGAGGTACCTTGTACTCAATGTGTTGGTTCTACATACTGGGTATGATTTGCTACTAAGGTTTACACACTTTATATTGTTTTGGGCCAATTTTTTACCTCCTGTGACCTTTTAGCTCTATGAAAAACAGGATACAAGAGGGATCTTCATCACTCCCTAAGATAATGTATACCAAGTACAGAAGTTAGTCAGCCATGCAGTTTGAGAGTAACGGTGTTTAATGACCATCCAATGGTGTCACAAACAACCATCCAATGGTGTCACAAACAAAGACATGCACACCATCACCATTGCATAGATTCCTTTAAAAAGCCTCTGGCAAGGAAGCAAAAAAAAACCTGTCTTTATAAGGACATCTGATGCAGCATAAATATCCCCACAAGATGAAGAACTTGCGCTGTTCAGAACATAGTCTTCTCACGATGAATAATTAATACTTTAGTGCAATGACTTGAATACAAAACAGCTGAGCTGAGAACATCAAACTAATACTAAAAGCCATCAACAAGTCCTTATTTTACTGTACTACTATAGAAGCAGTCAACTACGTTTTGTGTGTGACGACCTGTTTATAATAACACACATGGTACAGTCTACAAGTAACGCATCCCTAGATATATACTGTACGTGGCAAGCTGTTTTAATAATGAGGCCCTTGATGTAAGCTACGGGTATTAATACCATCCATCACTCTCAGTATTTAATACATTATTATGATGAAGCGAGCAGTATCCTCTGATACAGCAGCTCAGCTTATCCTAGGATACGACTTTGCATGCCCGGACAGAATTTGATGAAGAATAATGGCTTTTAAGGTTTCTTCATGCCTTCTGAACAAAACAAATTTACCTTCCATTATGAGGCCAAAAAAAAAAAAAAAACACTGCAGAGTTGAAGATAAAATACGTATTTCTACGGCAGGAACGTCAATTTCGAAGGGAATTCAAGGACTTTATTCGTCTCCGGTCTAATCTTTTAAAACCAGATGGTTTTGGAGATACTGAAGAAGGACGAAGCACATGCTATCTTTTGTAATAATTTGAAGGCCGCCAGTAGACTTAGGCAGTTCTCAGTTATTATAATGCTATATATATTTTTATAATTTTATTTGATGGAGTGGGCATCAATCGTACAAGGATACTTCCTTGAAATTATGCACCTTGGATATCATACATGTTGTTCAATAAAATGAGCAGTTGTTTATTGCATATTTTATTGTTCAATGATTTCTTCTTATGAATTCCAATTCTGATACCATATCAGTAGACTTTCAACGTGCAAGGTTAACAGAGCTAAACCTCTATACTATCTATAAGGGCAAAGAAGAATGACCAAAAATAAGCTTTGGAAATGAGGAAATGTTCTGGAAATGTATCATCACGAAGGACGCTCTTTCAAGCTGTGAATCTTTCCACAACGATACTACACGTGTGAAAGAATCGGGAGGGCATATCCTAGGATAGCCACTGGGAACAAAGAGGGTTTCCCCCTCCCCAACAAAAAAGTGGCCTACAAGTAAACGGGAAGAAAGCAAACTCTGCCACCAGTGACACCTCCTGGAGATGTTGCACAGACAGCAACGGGTCCAAACCAAAGTGTTGGTGTAATAATGTCCGGTTAGTGCTGGTATTTGGGAGAGACAGGTGAGCAGGGTATAAAGATCTAGTTTATCTTGTGGGAAGTGGTTGGCAATTTCATCAATGTGAAAGGAACAAGGTTCAGTTAGAATTTTCAAGCAAATGTGTTGAAATCAAGTAGGAGGAGGGTCCACAATGCCTGTTCAACTATCCAGAGTTTGTGTAGCTGAGTTGGCAAAGAAAATCAAACTGACATTTTCATGTTTTCTTTTTTCAACTTTTTGCTCAAAAACAGGAGCATTCAGGTCAAAAATGGAAGGTACTAAATTTTGCTTACATTATGCTATCCATCAAAAACAAAGGCACCCAAAAACTTTATGAATGTTACCAGGTTGTTGGCTAGGTAGATCAGAGTGCATATGTCTGGGAGTAGACAGGTAAGAGAGGAATCAAGTAAATGAACAGTTTAAACATTTATCACTCGGCAGAGGAACCCTGTCTACTGTTTAGAGTTAAATCAATGAGGGACAAATCTTTGAAGCTTGCTTGGCAGAGGAACCCTGTCAACTGTTTAGAGTTAAATCAATGAGGGAGGACAAACCTTTGAAGCTGCTAGTCCACCAGATCCACCACCTATCACAACAAGATCATAATCGTAGCCTTCAGCAGGCGGTGGACTGAGAAGTTGCCTTAGCCTCCCATCTGTATGAGCCTGGATTGTAGAATCACATCCACCAACATGAGAACCGCGGATGAACACATTTGGAACGGTTTTCTGTCCACTCATCTCAAACAGCATATCTTGTATTTGCAGGCCATTGTCTACAAACAAAAAAATAAAAAATGTTAAAGCAAAAACAGGAACTCAAATATGAATAAATATATTTCCAGATCTGCCTCAAATGAAATTTCCAGAGTTTCTAACAACACAATTGCTATTAAGATCATCTGGAAAAAACAATCAATCCCCTCCCCAATTATGTTTTTTTTTCTTCACATGTAATGTCACATCACCGCAAAAGATGCAGAAATACACTATAGTAGCAATTAAAACAGAAGCTGCCCTGTGTAAGCTGTAACACTGCTGAGAAAAGGCCCAACAGTTTTTTTTCATTTTCCTCCTGAGAATTAAATAACATCAATAAAGGGAAAACCACTCTCATCTGGGTGTGTAACTTGAGAAGCCACCGCTAAATTTGCCAGATTGTGACATAATCAATTTATTTGGCATGCCTGCTACATTACTTCATGGGTCTTCAAGTTTTTTCGTCATTAGTTCATATCCTGTTGACCAATCAGCAAAGACCAACCTTCATCGTTTTTTTTCCCCTCCTGCTTAATGTATTTTTATTTTTAGAATTAGTTTAATTTCATCTATATGACTCTACCATAAGTTACTTGTGAACATGAATATTCATAAAGGAGAAGATCATGCTTGTTTCATTGTTTCTTTCATTAGCTTCTTCAACTTGGTTTTTGCTTGATGTACAGTAACATCTGCTAAGATGTAACCACTGCAGAAAAGATTTCACAGAGCAGGTCAAGTCCATGAAAGGATGGTGACTAAAAATTGTGCATGTCTTACCAAGCACTGTACAGTATGATGGTCTGGGAAGTGCATCAACATAGCTCCAGGGGTGGAGGAGGATACGGGAGGGGAGGGAAGGGGCAAAACAGACATTTTTCCCAGAAGCATGTGAAGTATACTATTATATGAAATTATTGTTTGTTTACTGTCAGAGATGTCACACGAGGATGACATACCTGTAAGCTCCACTCATTGTCTCAATTTGATCTTAGCATGTACTGCACCTACATCCGCTGAAATCTCTCTCTTTCCTTGCTTGTGAGTAATGAGGCAATATCTTTTCAGTGTGCAGCAAACTACTATTGATAGGAACAGTAGCCTACCCATAGCAACCACTGCATAAATTACAACTTTAAGCCACCCAGTGTATATAATTAACATAACATACTGTAGACATTGGCAGTTCATAATTAAAACATAGGCTAGCTCTTTGACAGGCTGCAGCATACTACAATAGCTCCAAAAGGGCTGCAAAGGAAGTACCTCGCATAATATCGGATATCATGTCATCACCAGGAAATTTATTGCAAGCATTTGTATTGTTGCATGTCTTTGTTGTGTGTACATACAAGACATAGAACCCTTCATAGTAGTCAGCATATACCAAGAGGTCTGTTACATTAGTTCCTTGTTTTTGAAAATTGTCACATTTGATATGACCCATTGGCAATACAGGAAAGCAATGTTTGATAAGACTGTACACTGCACCTATGAGCTTAACTGCTTTAACATTTAGCTTTAGTAATCAATACCACAACCACATCCTGAGAGTTCAACAACATTCAGTTGTAAACCAAAGTCCGTCCCATCTTTTTCACTAGTTACTGAAACTTTTGAGAATTTCACAAGATTTTTTACTTTTAATATTCTGACAAAGCTACATTGTCATTAAGGCAAGAATGTTACCATATAGTAACCATACAATCTCCTTTGAAATGGTGCTGTTGTTGCGAGGAGACTGGTAAGTGATTAGATATGTAAATATTGAAACCAACAACGACCAAATCTTTCTCTATAAACTGAGAAATTTGTTCAATTGACACTGCTTCTATAGAAGTGGGATGGTATGACATCTTCTCTTCGCTCCTTTTTACAGTGAGTATGTATTGTACAGTATACATGTACAATATGTAAGTACAGTTTGTATTGTAAAGTATGTACAGAATGTATTGTACAGTGTGTACATCATATATTGTACAGTATATACAGTATGTATTATACAATATGTATTGTACAGTATGTATTGTACTGTATGTATTGTACTGTATGTATCTAGTAACAACTCTCCTAAATGTCAGGATGTAATTTAGAGGGAAAAGAACCATAACAAAGGTTGATCTGCAAATTTGATCTACAAATATTTAAAGACATTACTGTAGGTCAATTTTGATGACCTTTTGGATACACCTTCCACTTCATCTTACAGTACATGTTCTAATATCAGATCCTTTTGAAACTACTGTACCTCCGTCTCCAAAATGTACATTGAACTTTGTTTTAAATATAATATGACATTTATGTCACAAGGTTTCCACCAAAGACATGCACAATGAAGAAACTCACTTTATTATTACACACGTGGTGGTTGAAGTATTTGTTACTGCACTTGTTAGGTCCCTCCCTCTACTTGTGAATGAAAACAATCTCTCAATGAATATGAAAATATTCGCCTCTTTGCCAAACAACTGCCTTCCATATTAATAGTGGAAAGCTGAGATGCACTAAATATTTCTAGGCTTCGTACGATGAACAATAGCAATAATCTACTCAAAATCTGTTGCCAATGGGAGAGACATTAAAAACACTTTGGGAACCTTCCTCTAAGTAGTGTTTGTGTGATTAATATATACTGTCATTCTATTTCTGTAGCTGCAAAAACAATCCACTCAGTATTACCTGCCGTAAGTAGTGGCTCACTGGAGCTGCAATACGCAGCTTCCATTGAGCTGCATTGAAGGTTGGTTGTAGTTTCCAATTATAAGTGACATAATATTGATGTTTGTACACTGATTATTTGTTATTTGTTTAGGTATTGGTTGACATTACTGGCGTTCTGGGAAGACATGTACAGCTTAACATCTGTGCATTTGTAACAAATGGTTATGTAACAGCATGATTTGCTCTGATACTGTGCCACTAGAGTACAATGATGCAATTACCAATCAATCTTTTCCAGGAGTCTAAAACTTTTAAAGTTAGCACATTGCAAAACATGTTGGAAAGAGAAAAAAAAAGCAGAATATTCTGAGCAGTGAAATTTCAAAAGTTGTATCAGTGCAATTGTAAATTATTTGCAAGTGAAGTGGAATCCTACTGTACTCAGTGTACTGTAGTTCAAACCAAACAGAAAACAAGTAATTTTATATGTAACATCAGTGAGCTCAAACAGATGCCTCAAGTACAAGAAGAAATACAAAAACACAAGTGAGATTATGTAATATGTCAGTGCTGACACACAAACCCACTAACTCTTCATTTATTAGCTGGTAGAAAAAGCAAGCGACAAATCACAATTATGTAACAATCCAGCCTGACCCACAACCATCTGATACACCAACAGCATAGAAAACAAGTGAGGTTTGGTAATGTCAGTACTGACACACATCTTGCCTGGACGTTTCAAATATATAAGCCAGTCGAAGGCATTACAGTGCAAAAAATTCATAGATTTGGACTTCAGCACAATATATTGCAGTTCAAAGGCTGAAACCACCGATAAAATAATCAACTCTGGGAGAGCCTAGCTATCAGCCAGCCGGAGGGTAATTTTCAACTGAACCTTGTATTTAGAGTTAAATAAATGGTATGACACAGCATTTTCTGTAGGCACTCATCCAGTCTTATCCAATTACCAACAGCCTTTAACACGCACACCATACGAAATCAATAGTTTCTCTAATGTCACAAGATAATTACTCCGGCCTCCAGATGAATTCACAAAGCGAGATCTGCCTCACTGTGCCACGGCTGGGTAAATTAGTGGTAGGCGGCTCTCGTATTAAAATGGGGAAAAGAACTCTCAGTTCTACTCTCAATGTTTTACGCTTGAACAGTTGTTAAACCTATACTAAAGGGATCTTCCTATGGCAGAGGATGATAGTGTCAAAACCTTGCTCTAAATTTTCAGAGTGACTACACCCACCATCATATCCATTGTGACACAGCATTTTCTTGTAATGAAATTATGTAGATTGAAGGTCTTGTGAAAATTTGTGATGAAACTTGTGCCTACAAAATTGCAATAACTATGGTGGTTTTACTGTTACGTTATCACTGTAGTTATGAGAAGAAGATTTGTGACAAAACTGGTCATTATATTGAGAATCTCAGAAGAGAATGTGTTGTACTGTATACTGAAGATGTATTGCTGTTAGCTGAACCATATTGAATTACATTTAGATACAACTTAGATACAACTTTCAACAAAAAGGATACTTATCGGGCTGGAAAAGACTGCTGATACTCCTAAGAATCCAAGGAAAGAAAACTTCCAACGATCGCAAAAAAACCACACCAAGATGAAATCCAAGGGAAATTTTTCCACAAGAAATCCGTGTGATGACACTTTTAATGGTAGAATGAGAAGGAGTGGCAGTGACCGGGGGGGTCCGGTCATAGAGGGCGCACAGTGTTATTATTTTACCAGGACTTTATAAGCACGGTAGAACAATGTGCTAAGGTTGTGAGGAGACAGGTAAGCGAGGAGCGAAGTAAATATCCCTTCAGTAACATAGAAAGAAGATTTAAAAGTAGCATCTAATAATCACTGCACTTTCCTGTGAGAGAGAGAAGTCTTGTTACTGCCATTAGTGAGTCCATTGAGTCTACTGACCTCAAATGACCTTTAACCTCCCCAAAATAAGTGGGTTCTTTAACTTAAAAGGTCATTCTACATACCATGCAGTCCATCATTAAATTCAGGAGATATTACATTGACAAGCTATTCAGACTGACCTCTGTTGACCTCAAATGACCTTTTACTTCATTTTAACCTTTTAGAAGAAAACAACAGATTTATTGTATTCACTGTAAGGTGAACCTACACACAGTAACAAGCAGGCAGCAAGCAGGCAGCAAGCTTGCAGCAAGCTTGCATACTTTTGGCATGGAGTCAAAAGTTTAAACAACATAAATAAATTAATAATCTCAGACTCCAGAGACATCCCTACTGGAATATTTAGTAGAAATAAGTAGAATTATGATAATAACCAGAATGGGCATTACAAGTAACTTGTATTCCAGTTTTTAACAACAGAATCTTACAATTTTAATTTCTTCACAATGTTCCAGACATTAATTCTAAGGGAAGGCAGCCTTTATGGACAAATTTATTATACTGTAAAACTTACCCAATTTGTCTAATTCTAATGACTTGTAGACAATGCCTTCCTGTTTGAACAGTTCCTTTACCTGCAAAATAAAATACAGAGATTAAAGCAACTGGCAGAGTTTGCAGTTCAGTCTCTTGAAAACATTAGATACTGTACATTGTACTCTTGTTTCCTTTTCCAATGTCACAGCAGATCATGCTCACAATCTTGAAATCAAACCTAAAACTATTGAGCCATTCCTCAATCCTGGCAATGTTTGTAATAATGAAGAAGGGTTTGGTAAAGGTTCAAGCCAATCCATGGTTCAGGAACTGTACTCGCCAATACACTCACGTGCTAGTCATCTTTTATAACGTTAGATCCAAACTTTAATTTACAAAACCTCACACAGAAAGCAATAAGAGGCTATTAAAACTGTGCAGGCAATACTTCTGTAGGGTCTGGCTTAGGGGCTAGGTCCGCCAATACTTAAGTTCAAGTTACAACCTTGACTCACTGTATGCAAGCCTGGGACTCTAATGACAAAATACCACAAGCTGAATTAGGTACAGTGAGACCACAGTTGACAATGAGTGCAAATCAAGTACAAACTATTCAAGTTGTCAACTTTCTTTGCAGATTGAAGTAAACCAATGTGTGTGCTAAACTTTATGGCAGTTTATATACAATTGACTACAACAACCGCAGCTGTCTTCCCATCACTGGTCACTGCTCTAAGGACATTAAAGGGTGTGAAGACTCGCGCAACAAAGAAACGTCTGATGCCGGTAATGTGACCTAGTGTCGAATGAGGTGTAACAGAAGTGTTAGACACCACCATCGATCCAAGAAAATACACACGTGACAGCTTGTTACCGTCAGTAATTAGACACTAGTGTACAGTCAAAAAACACCTCATTCGAAATTGGGTCAGATTACCGGCATTAGACATTCCTTTTGCGCAAGTCTTCACACCCTTTCAGCCATTATTGCTGTTTAATAAACTACTGTTGATAACAACCAGTAAAAAAGTGTGGCTGTTTGAATGAACGAGAAAAATAATTAAATTCAGTTTTTGATCTAGTAACTTTGCTGGATATGAAGCTACAGTATAATATATATTGTCGTTATAAACCATTGAGGATAAGGACAGTCCAACTCCTTTTGTTTTGCATGATAAGACAAACAAACCTGACAAAGAAGAATAGTGACTAAGGTGAAGTGTGGTATTAAAGACAACTGCATGCAACAGGTAATTACACCTTAAAATGAAGTTGTACACTGTATTTGTACTGTAGGCCCTACACACAGTAGCAGCTGTCCACAGTTGAATTTATCAACACTAGCGTAAGGCAACTAGAAGCAAACAACATGCTTTAGATAGAGACAATGGTGCTTGCATTGCTGGCTCTTGCAAGTCCACAAAATATCATCAGCAGCGACTTAACGATCCTTGAATTGGACAGGCTCTTCAATTACATAAAATGATGTTGTTTTACCCGTTTACTACTGTTTTATCTCTCGTACAGTACTTAAATCCTTTAAACAAACTGGTCTTTGACGTAAAAGGCAAGAGGCAAAGAACCTGTGATGATTCCTTCACTCTCCTCATTAGCTGACACATCAGCACACTCCATCAATTATTCAGAGCCTGGCTGATAAAGGGCTGTCTGCTGTACATCCATAGACGTCACCCCGTCACGTAACACCCAGGGTTCCGTTAAATAAAGATGTGGTGAAAATGGATCGCTCACCCTTCTCAGCTTTCCAGGCCTCCGAAAACTTCCATTAAGGTGCAATCATTTTGCATTTCAATTGCTTGACTGAACTACAGTATCATGAGTTGACATACAGTAATATCAGCATTGTTAGGAACGCAGGATTCTGGGTCTGGGAAGCAATGTTTTTGCCAGGGTAGCAAAACCTTCAAATTGCTTAGGTTGGGGGGGGGGGGAGAATGCAAACTTATTCATTAGTGAAACAAACCCCAAGTACACACACTCACAACTCTAGAGGCCTATACAAAACATAACAAAATACATCTTTGAAGTCAACATCTTTCTTTCTTTCTTTTAAAAAAAAACAAAACTTAGCCTGAAAAGAACCAAAATTCCTTCTAATCCTGCAGTTGAATGACTTTGTCTGAAAACAAATAAATCATAACAATCTATGGCAAGGTACAGGACTACTGTAACAACATTCTCATGAGAATCTCATTACAAAGATTTTCATGCTAAAAATAGTCAATGATGCTTTTCCAAATTTCCCATGATTGGCTAATAGTCCCTTACCAACTGTCTGCATAGATTCTTGCATCTGTAGTGCTCAATGAACACAAAGTAGGCAACTACTTGTTACCTTTACTTTCCCTGTCTAGAGACAGCGACATTTGTGGTATAGGCTATCATATGTGTGCACTCAAATATCATAATGATAGGCCTTGTTGTCACATACAGTACTGTACTGTTTTGACAACATGCGCTCATGGTAGGAAGATGCAATTGAATTGTTTCTGAGATTATCATGTAATATTTGAAACATTGTTTTGATCAGAAAATGTTATGAGTTGAGACAATCTATGAATTTTGTGGGAAGCTAACATATCTGATACAAAAAGGATTTTTCATCTCACAGTATGTTTCTTCTCTCCGCATTGAGAGTTGATAATGTTAAATGTGCATACCAGAGTAGTTTCTGTTGCAACTTTGACCACGTGCTCCAGTAAATTTTTTGGGTGCAATGTTCGTGTGTAAACTAATGTACTTCGTGTATAGTCAAAAAGTAGCCATTGAAGTTCGTTTTTTTTTTAATCAACATTGCGTAAAAAGTTATTTACATAGGCCTACTGTAATTTTCATGGCGGTTGTTTGCAAAGAGCCCAGGATAAATGTTGGATCAGGTTTTGAGGATTTGCGCATGTGTAGTTGAAACTCTGAAGTTTGAACAGGCCTACTTAGATGCAGTAGTGAACTGTGTGGAATTTAGCAAGACATATGCACATTGCAGGTACAGGGATTTTTGAAGAGTAGGTTGTTAGAATCCCTGCAAGGTCAAAACATGGAGCTACTACAGTACATAGTTGGCGAGTAGGTCATACAATTGTTTTTAGCATTGTTAGCATTGTTTTTTACGTGACGCAAACTTTTGGGGGGGCTTGCGCCCCTGGGAGGCAATCGTTTTTTTGTCTAGTAACGTTACTGATTATGTAGCCAGACTGTTCAAGTAGCTACAGTACTGTAGCGTACATCTTGCCAAGTGCTAAATCATATTCTAAAACTGGAACTGCCAATTTAATTTGTAATGAATGCCGAAGGAATGAATGACTTCCGTACTGCAGCGTACATCTTGCCAAGTGCTAAATCATATTCTAAAACTGAAACTGCCAATTTAATTTGTAATGAATGCCGAAGGAATGAATGACTTCCAGTTCTGCCATTGAACCTCTCTCCTGAACTTCTGATATTTATATAAGAATGATTGAATTTGAAGCAGCTGGTCTCACAAATCAAATTTTACATAGACTTCATCCTCTTCACATCATCTCTATTTTAATTACTCAAGTGCAGTCAATAGTTTTGCTAAGGTTCAATTAACAGACCTGTAATTGGTCATAAAACAAATTCAAATTTTGGACAGCTCTACTTGTAGTGACATTTTGAGTCCACCAGTTAACTGACCTTGGCATTTGTTATTTGACCAGTGATGCTTTGGACTGTGACGTATGAAAGTTGTTGTCTTTGATTAAATCAGCATTGAGCTGCAAAATATGGAAGGATGGTTTAATATCAACGACCACGAAGATCTTGGCAGCTCGATAGAGTAAACAACTAGACACTATGGGTGGTAGGTAGGTTGACCAGGGGTCAGGGTCAAAGGTTATCAGGTCACTCTAGACATGGTAGAGAGAAGCTGCAGTGCGGAGACAGGTAATGAGGAAGCGAATGTAAATATACTGGTGTAGTTTTGTCAGAAATCACAATAACATGCCTAAAACTTATACGACTAACTTAACATTACGTTAAATCGCAATTCAATTTTATATATTGCATCTA
>JAIPMN010002629.1:0-21498 GCA_020650975.1 Apostichopus californicus | reverse complement strand
GTATGTTTGAATATATGTTGTACAATAAGTGAAAGCCTTCTTTCAACTTGTTGTGGCTTACATATGAATTTTGTGTTGCACTATTTCTACCCTCATCATGTATATTACATTCAAAGAAATAGTAAAGATTGTTGTTTAGAACAGAATTAAGCTGTGTATACCTGCAGACTTTTCAGGCTACTTCATGTTTGACAGAGCATTGATAATAAGGGTGTAGTAAGTTTGCAGGTAGCACAGCTTTTAGATATCAAGATAACAGCACCCCACGGCATAACATACATATGTGAAACTTTCAGTTCATTGATCTGCAATATTGTGCATAGATGTATCTACTACAATTTTACAATAGCTGACTATTTTTTAGAGAAGTTTAGTTTATTTTTGTTTAATGAGAATAATTAATGCATATATCTCAGACTCTCAATGACGTCTTATTCAAAGTTAACCATATGGGTGGTACCTCTGCAAATGGTTGCAGCAAATATTTATTAGACCCAGTACAATATGTCCAACAAAGAAACTCTCCAAAGGTTTCCTCCATGATTATAGAGAATAAAGTGGTGAACTTGTGGACTTTTCAAAGAGGGGGAAAAATATTATTTATGAAATTTGCAGCACAACACACTGTAGTCTTACCCCTCCCTCCCCCCTCCCTCCTGGTTTCCATAATCATGGGTGTTTGGGTAAAGGGGGAGGAGGGGGGGAAGGAGGAGGAAGCAAGAGGGCAATGGCAGGATTTGTTTATGGTTAGTATCTTTGTCATATTTAAGTTTCTAAATGTCTCTATGAAGTTTCTATGCAATGAAACAAATATAAGCTATGGATTTTGTGTTAACCGTCAGTTGCTCATACAGTATGATTGATGTCCTACTTCTACTCTCATTTCAGAATGTTTTTCATCTTTCCAGTATATTCCGAGAAAGAGAATGTCTTTACCACCAAAATCATAAGAAGATTTCATGACAATGCGTTACAAGGGTTACCTGTTCATCAGTCCACAATCTGGCTTTATGATGGTTCAACAGGAGTTCCAAAGGCAGTGAGTCAAATGTTTAATGTTCAATCTGAATTGACAACACAAGTATATCAAAGAAAGTATTTCTTCTTGTTATGTTTTATAGCTTTAAGTTTGTTCAATACCTCAGTTCCAACTACATATTCATATACTGCTTGCAGATCAGAATCTAAGGTAATCCATAGGTCATGAAAACGTGTTGACTAAGTTAGTACATTTTAGTTTCATGGATTTACATGGATGACCTTTTTTTGCTAATTTGAAAAAACTGGCTCCACAGGCAAAATTAAGTTACCTACAAATACCCATATATAGCCATTAGAAGCTGTGTATTTAGATGATATGTTAATTTACCAAACACTTTTTACTGTCACCCCTATATGTGTATCGTTATCTTCAATGGGGGTGGCATGGGGGGAACATGCCCCCCACATGTTTGGTGCCCCCAGAATGAAAGTTGCCATGTCCAAGAAAGCCCTTAGACAGAAAGATACACAAATATATTGACTTCTGCTGACTATAACTTACTTATGTGTACCTCAAAGGTTCTGTTGATTTGAAGCTGTTATAAGTTCTAAACATGATTAAACCTTAAAAGCTATAAACCGTGGGCAAATTAAAAAAAATTCTGCTAGACAATGTTACACATATGAACGCCCTCAATAAAAGAAGATGTCGCTAGGGGGATAGCTAATCCCTCCCTGTGGAACCCGTCCCCTGGCCACAAATCTGATACCCAACCATGAATTGGACATTTTATTTGAGCTGAATAACCCTTTAATGTATCAACATAGAGTTTTCCATGATGAGGATTCCATGCATCCATCAACTAGTATCTAGTCTGAATTTTTAAAACCAATGTAGTTGTTGCTAATATGACTCACTGAAAGGCAAATATTGTGATAAAAACCGTAAAAATTGCAGCACATATACTGTAGGGCCACTACATTAGTAGTTCTAATACTCTGTGTGTTTGTTAAAACAATAAACAGTACATATAGGTCTGTATGGTTCTTAATTATATATTGCACCCTTGGAATGTCTTCTTTTTCTTCAAAAGATATGTGGTTACCATTTATAGATATATATTGACATGGCAAATTATTAACAATCGTTCAAGACAATCAAATTTCTGTTCGGACAACCAAAATCACCATTGTCCGTTAGACAGTAGGTTGTTTATGACAAATTCAGATAATACCCCAAAATAGGTAAAATAATAAATTGGTATGGTCTTTCCTCACTTTGGGGATACTCAACTAAGACAAAAATAGTGGTTAGCTTATGATCCACCCAAAAGGTTGGTTCACTAAAGCAAAGCTAGTGTTCTATACTTCAAACTTATTAATCTCTTTTACAGTATATATATATATTGGTCATTTTTGGTTATTTTTGTACCATGTTTTATTTGGACAACCAAATTTGCTCTTCTGGAAACCAATCAGTAAAGATCTGATTGTCTCGGGGACAACCAGAAGAAAGCCTTAAAAATTTGCCTTGTATGATATGAGGGTAATTTTATTATTACCAGAAGTGTAGAAGGAGGGAGGATTCATTTTTATTTTTGGAGGGAAACCCAGCATCAACTGTGTTGAAACCCCCATGCACCCACCCCTACACATGGGGGTCTGAAAGAAAATGATGAATTGCAAACAACAAAACATGTCTGCAAAATGAAATTGTTGGGAAAGAAGGCATTAAAACCCATTTTGACTGCATCCATGTGTTAACAAGGACCACCAGAATTTTGTTGCTGTGCTGACATAATCTATGCTGTACTGATGAGTAACAAAGATAAATAGAGCAGTACGACTTTACATCAAAAGTGAATAAATATTGTATTTGGTTATCTAACTTCGGGCCGAAAAAAAAACAGACTAAAAACTCCAACGTCATCTCTCTATAACTACACTTCAATCCTTGATTGTTCCATTAGAGTGTAGTTACTGATATTACATAATCTAAGTAATCTTTCACTGTTGCCAATAATTTTTTATCAAATTTTCTCCTTTCCAACAGACCATGGATGGTGTGTGTATTTCTCTAATGAGAACTGCTGCAGCTTCTGCTGTGGCAACAAAGGTATGAAAACGAAAAATTTTGCAAGTGTAAAGAAAAAAGATAAAATCTTGTCTATGTCTGAAAAGCCTCCTGTAGCTGTGCTAAAGTCTAAGAGTATTTAAATTGGTGTAACATTGTCCTTTCCGTTCTGTTAGATGTTACCAGTAGTCTTTTAGGCGTTGGAAATATTAGTTGCTTCTCTGTCAGAAAATACTCTACGCTCTCTCGGCAAAACAAGAAGAACTTATATGCAACCTGGTGTTCAGAAACATGGATCATCAGGCATAAACGTAAATGTCGTACTATGCGACGACATTAAATGGAGCACTATTGGTCGTGATCAAAGTCTGTAAAAGTTTACAATATAGCGTTCGGATTGGCTAAATGGTTTAGTACTTTTGTATGTATGTATGTATGTATGTATGTATGTATGTATGTATTTTAGATCCTCCTGCCAGCAGGAACTCGCGAAGAAGTCTCATTGGCTTATCAAAGCCGCAAGCTGACCGAAGTCAGTCTCTTACATACATATTTAACGTCCATGATTATGACTTGTCAAATTGTCAACAACTCTGTAACTGGACGACATACATTAATCTTGGAGTGACTCGAACCGGGGACCTTATGATTGGAAGGCACCGGGTTTTGTTGCTAATATTTATTGAACTATTAGTTCATAATGCAAACAAAAACAAGAGTCAGAGGAGTTACATGGTTGAGATGGACAAGGTTTCGAGTTACTCCTCTAATTGAAGAGTTAAAGCTGTATTCATGAGGATATATGTTAGTCTCTTGTGATTTGAAAATGTCACTTCATCTCAAAGGAAAACAATTTTTCAATACCATTAAAGCCAAATTTACCTTTAATAGGCAAGAACAAAAATATCCAGTTTGGTGTATCTCTACATGCACGAGAAGATATACACGTTCATTTTCTCTGTAAAAAGTCTGCAGTATTTGTGATTTTGAAAAGTTAGTTGTCCTCAGAGAAAGTGAAGCAATAGTAGCTGCTGTTTATGATGATTGCTATACTGTTTGCTTCTGTCTCAATTTCGGTGTAATATTGCATAATGATGTAATTATCATTATTGAAAAATTAATACTTGTTTTATCATGTCAACTTGGTTATAATACAAGCAAACTTTTACACAAAGGTCGTTTGTGGATTTTATTCTCTTCATATCTATTGGGCTGTATTTGACATTTTTCTATTCTTCTCTCACAGTATCTGGCCCCAAAGAACAGTAAAATCCACACTATTCTTGGAGCAGGAGGCCAAGCCTGGTCTCACCTTAAATGTCTTGCAGCTATTTGTGACTTTGAAGAGGTGATTCTTCGTTTATTCTATGCTTACATTGGAGTGATTCTCAATTACCTCAAAATGTGATAGGTTTTATATGTGTGAAAGAAAGAGGGCCTGACGTTTCGATCCCTAGCATGGATCTTCTTCAGAGGCTGAATGACAAGTAACAGAAACTACAAGGGACAAAATAAAAGCACAGAATACAGATAGGTTAATGAGCAGGGTGAACACCAAAGAGGTTGATGTAAATGTAAAAAGATTTAAGTTGACAAAGGGTGGAGAGAAGAAAGAAACCAACAGGGCAAAGAGGAGAGGTAGCTAGGAGATAAACTATAGAGGGACATAGAGAAGATTAAGGGAAGAGGGTAGGGAATAAACTGCAGAAGGACAAAGACAGGAAAGTAAATGAAATCAAAGTGTCAAGGTCCTCTAGTAGTAGTAGTAGTAAGTTGAGTCTCGTCTATCCGACATGCTCAGTGATTAACCTCCGCCACGTATCACGATCTTGTGCAAGGTTTATTGCTTCCTTGAAATTGTTAATGTTAAAGTCCTTAAATTGGGACTTTATTTTTCCTAGCAAGGTAGTCACGGGCCTTCCTACTGGTTTAGCGGTATGTCTCAATGCTTCTCTTAAAGCAACCTTTGCTGGAGCGTCCTCCTGGAGTCTTGCTACATGACCGAAAAATCTCAATCTTCTATGTGCGACTATGCATGACCAAGGTGTTTGGTTGGTTTCATTGTAGAGCTCATCGTTTGATAACCAATTGTTATTGGTCCATCTAATGTTGAGAATATTACGAAGTAGTCTCCTTGGAAAAGTGTCAAGTTTGCGATCAAGATCCTTCGTTGATCAAGGTCCTCTAGGACTATTAAATACCCGCAAGCTATGTGACATGACCAAAAAGTGTTTCCTCAAAATGTTTCTGTGGGTTGTGTGATTTTTCCAGACAGTTTTCAAAGCTTGCAGATGTGCATTGTCCGAGTTTAACGTTTCTGTCGAGTACGTGTGGGTCTGGTGGCCCTCATGACTCGGTCGTCATGGAAACACTTGATATGCCAAAAAGGTTTAGTGGAACTCTGCTCTAACATGATTAATTTCTTCTAGGTTCGAGTATGGAACCACAACTACCCAAAAGCGGAAGCATTTGCCAAGAAACACGGAGTAAAGGCCTACCAGTCGGCAGAGGAGGCCGTGAGAGGAGCAGATGTGATCACCACAGTGACTCTTACATCAACACCGGTTCTCTTTAAGGACTGGGTGAAGGAAGGAGCTCACATTAACGGTATCACTGAATATTAACTGGTTGTTCATTAAAGAGGTGTTACGTCCATGATATATCAAAGTAGGCAAGTAGGCCTGTTAAAACTTTGAAAGAAAGAAACTTGAGAACATGTCAGAGTATGTTTATCAATGTTCCATTTCTTTATCATCTCAACCACATACAATATGTAAGTTATGTGGGTATATATTAATACACCGATATTGTTTGATACTCTGCAATTATGGCATTAGCTATCAGCATACTGTGTGTGAAAGTCCTTCAAGAAATCACTCTCTTGGATAATCAGAGTATGTTGATCCGTTTGATGATTCAATCAACTAATTGCTTTGTGATAATTTGAAGAACCTAACTATTGGCATATTATAAAACAGATTTGTAGTACAATTAGTTTGCTACTTTGAATGGAACATTGGACGAATATTTACATTATTTTTCTCTTTCTCTCAGCTGTTGGTGCACCGGTACCATTCCGCCAGGAAGTAGAGTCTGCCCTCATGAGATCTGCAGTAGTGTATACCGATTGTAGAGAAACTGCTCTGAAAATGTCTGGAGACATTACCGAGTCAAAGGTAATGTAAGACAATGTGGACTAGAAGTTCCCAGCTCAGCCGTAGATCTGACTGGTCGCTATTAATGAGGTGATGGAGGATAGTTAAAGAAAGTCGAGGCCGCGAATAGATAAAAAGCCCCCTAAACGCTGAGCACTGGAGAATGAACACAGGCTCTATTTATTCTAATGCAAAATATTGGTGAAGTCACTTAATTACTCCCTATGTTTCATGCTCTAACCATTCCGTGCAATCTAACTGAGGCACTTGTAAGGATTACTTTAGGCAGTATTTTTGTTCTGATATATTTCAAGTTTTAGGAAAAATGAAAATATTGAGAGCTAGTATGTGTAATGTCTCTACAGCTATTTGGCTTCAGAAGATATTCAGCATTAGCGTATGCCCATTCTCCGGAATGCTCCTTTACAGTCTCAGTGAAGGCCTAAATGTCTAATTCTAATAAACTCAGCCAAACATGTCCTTTCAGGTTTACATTAATACATTCTAGTGTAAATATGATCAAAGCTATTTGGGATTAAAATGTACTAATGTGTAGTAAACAATAACAAAATCATGATATGGTAATTTGCTTCCCCTCATCTTTAATAGCCCCTCTGACAGAAACTGATTAATGGAAATTATAAATGTCAACCAAAAATAAGTAAATTAAGACAGTGTCCTGTTTCTGTCCATAACTGCTCTTTTGGAAAATATTACCTAGGCCATAACTGCTCTTTTGGAAAATATTACCTAGGTCATTTTCTTTCTTCCTTTCCAATTTTTTGGTGTGACCCAAATCATCCTTTGAGTACTGAAGAAATATATTAGTCACCAAGATCTTCTAGGATCTAAAGTTGTCCCAGTGAGAGGCTGCATATTTCATTAGAAATTTCACAATCTGGTAGTAACAAGTCAACTCTATGTCCTTCATGATCGAAAATGGACACTGAAGCAAAAAGTTGCATACTTTCCCTGATACGCAACAATACGTTGTTATCAACATCAACGACAAGATAGGGGTACTTAAGACATTTTAAGAATTTCATAAGAACAGATGGAATAAAGCATAAACTTTGAACTTTTGGAAGGTTTGCAAATAAACAAATATCTTTGTGAAATCATTCTACCGCCAGGCTCCAATCTTTGCTGAAATTGGAGAGATGATCTTGGGTAAGGCGGAAGCAAAGCGAAATGAGACGACCATTTTCACATCGCTCGGTAAGTGACCAATGTTGTTACCATTGTGGATGATCTTGAAATAACCAGACAATGGCATGCCATTTTGCATTTGGTTTCCTTTGTTCAAGGAAAAAAACACTTTCTATAGGACATAACCTTACAGTTCAGCCGAACTGTGATAATAAGGTGAATCTTTTTATTCGTCAATTGAATATCTATTCTGATGTCAATTTGATCACTTAAAATATTCATGTGTATTTGGTGAAGTCAAACCTGACAACATGAATATTCATGAAGTGAATAATTCCCACTCACTGTAAGAATTGTACATATCTTACCGAGTGCTATGAAAAGCACATCGCTTTTGGTCCTGCTCTTGAAAGGGATGCTACTCTAGCCTACAGACCAACCGTTACCCGAGATAAACTGTCGGGTATTTCCCCCTTTCAAATCCTCGTACGTAACACTGTTATCATCATACAGTTAGTCCTGATGTAAGGGGACTGTGGTTGAGAGTTGATCAAGTCGCTTAGCTTTTTCGTGCCTATACCTATATTCTTATATACATATATAGCTGTACATGCATGTGTGATGAAAACATTAAAGTGTCACAACCTATTTCATTTATTTTCTCCTCCATTTAAGGTATGGCAATTGAAGATTTGGTTACAGCTAATTTAATCTACAACAAGTACATACAGATGGACATATCTGTGACAGCCATTTCTGTAAGACCTCCAATGATGGAGCTTTCTTATCCATAATTCAATGTGCCTTTTTTTCCCCTTTTCTTTTGGCAACTATCTTGCTTTCGTTGTTGTTAATTTACTTATGGCAATGTATTAAATATCATTGTCTAAAGATATTCAATTATTGTTGTTGATAATTGCAGGGTGGCTTTGGTTTCAAAATTATATGGTAAAAGTTTCAATTATTCGGAGTTCATGGGTTAATATTATTTAATAATTTTTGAAGTGTTTAGCATAATTAATACCAGATGTCACAGTATGAACTATCCGTGCAGGTATCTTGATAGTGATATTCAGAATGTCGTCACGTAGACTGAAACATATGCCATCGTACGTATAAACTCGATAGCTCGTGATTGGCAAAAAGTAATCAGGAAAAAATACAATAGAGAAAAGAAAGGAACCGACTACATTTACAATGAATATAGTTCTAACTTTTATTTTCAAAGTTGGACAGATGTAGTTTTAACTATTGTTAACCAGGTTGTATATCTCTATTTGACCAAAAGATCACTGAATGGTACACGATTGTAAACGGACAATAGTTTAGGTTTAACGACAGACTGGCATGTACAAACGAAACAAACCAATATGTAGACTTTTATTATCTGAAATGGTTTAAATACCTGACTCAATATGTAGACTTTTATTATCTGAAATGGTTTAAATACCTGACTGAATCATGTTAACCTTTGAGTAAAAGTCAGTTACATTAGGGACATTAATGTATGTATTATGACTACAACAATGTTCCTACAGTGGTATCAAATTTTACACAACATGTCCTTTGCAAATGACATATGAAATAAAGGAAATAATTCAAACAAAATATTATTAAAAATTACAACGTGTCCTACATCTTTTCTAGTGTGTCTGTGCACTCGACCCTCACACATCCCTACTTTTTCTTGCGATATTTAAACTAAACTGACATTTCTTTCTGCTTACTGCCAGTGTAATCTTCAGAACCAAGATCTGAGAATTCTTCTCCCCCACCCCCCACCCTCCATCCCACCAGGAAACTTTCAATTCTGGTTTCAGGCATCTAAATTGTCATGCCTGCCACGGCAGATTCCAGCGACTTGTAGTCCCATGTCACCATCAGCCCATCGATACCTGTGGTGGTAAATTTGGTGACGTTTTCCTTGGCCCCGGAGTGGATGGTCATGCACGTGATGGAGTTCTGGTGAACAGAGGTCTTGCCAGTATCCTTTGCGGTGGAGGCTTTTTTGTCCATACCACGGAACATGTCCATAGCACTGAGGAGGAGGAGGAAAAAATCCAGCAAAATATCAAGTACAAAATATTGGTTATAGTATTATTCTACTCTAGTAATAACACGAATGTACTGCTGCTCCATACAAATGCTGTGAAGTTCTTCTTGCCGCCCAAGATGATTCAAACCCTGTTCACCTTCCACCACTTCCCAAGTTTATGTTTGCTACAAAGACGATTGCCCTGCTCCATACAATGCCTACAAAATTCTTCTCATCGCCCAAAATAATACTACCCTAGTCCACATCCCTCACTCAGGTCCGCTCATTTTGTCACTCCTTGACACTACTCTAGATATGAGTGCACTGCTCCATACAACCATTACAGAGTTCATCTTGTCACCTTAGAGGGTGCAGTCTGCTGGTAAATAAAGCATTTACCTTCAAGGCAATAAACAACCTCAGCCTAGAGTGTTATATGCAATTAGGTTATACCTAGGAATGATTTGTAGGCTTAGGCTACATATTTATGTTACCAAACTTGTCTTTTCATACTGTATATCTTGTCATTCTGAAGGGCTTTTCATATATCTATATTCCAGAGTGTGTTACAAGAGATAATTAATTGCTCTGTCCTGTCTCACATTTAGAGCTGTAATTATAAATTGCTTAAGTAATTAATCAATAAAATAACGAGGAAATAATTAATCTTTCTCTCTTGCAATAATATCATAAGATATGCTAACAGCAGCTAAAAAAAAAATCAGGTTTGATTAATTATCTTTTGCAAGAATTTGGCCAAATAGACCAAAGTTTGTCCATAACATTCCAGTCACATAACCTTCACATTCAATGAATGTGTATTGGGTTGGGGGAGGGAGGGGGGGGGGAGGAGGAGTATGACCATCTAACTGCATTTCGCTCTGACAGTTGTAATTCATATATACTTGTAGTCAGACACTTACGACATCTTAGATTCTGCTTTCTTGTTGTTTCCTCCGAGTTTCTTCAAGAAGGTGATGCCGCCGTCGTTTCCCACCTTGAACAGCAACAGTTCACAGTCGTGACCCTATAAGTTAATGTAAAAGTAGAAGAAAACAAAGTGTAATCTGTCTATCTTTAATATGTTCAATCATTTGATCATAAATGTTTGATGATTGTTACCAATCATGAGCACTGACAGATTGTTACCAACAGCCACACTGATGAACTCTACCAACCATCAACACTGATTTTAGTTAACCAAACACTCATGAAAGGCTATCAACAATCAGCACTGCTTTTTATTAACCTACAGCCAACACTAGTGAATGTTGCCAATTGTCAACACTAATGAATGTTACCAACTTCCAACACTAATGAATGTTACCAACCACTAAGGCTGAGGGATCTGAATGATCTATTAACAACTAAAAACAACTCTAAAAATGACTTCAACATTATCTACTCTTCCAAACTGTTTAAACCTTTACTAATCCAATATTTTAAAGTTCCTTCTATCTGCCACATTCGGGGGACGTACTGTGAAATGTGATTCCTGGATTACAAAGTAACTACTGACCCCCTCCCCTCCCTTTCCCTTAGGCTATGGTGGAGAAATGAACAGCTCAGTCGATAGAAAGATGTCTTCAAAACAAACATACTGCAGTCAGAAGGCTTTGCGGTCCAGACCACATGACAGATAGGAATGGAAGGTACGTAGTCTTCAGTTTGGTAACTTTCATCTCGGAGGGAGCAACGGCCAAGTTGATGCTGCTGTCGTGGCCGACCCAGGCGAGTTGATCGCCACTGTTGTTGAAGGAGACGCTGTGAATCCATCCACCTGAAAAGTTATGAAGTCAGGTTTCAAATTACTTCTTGAGCATCACACAGTGATACGATACTCTAAGAATGTGAATTAACAAACTTTACTTGTATGTGAAAATCTACAATGTTGTGAAAAACACATTGGCGTTAAAGTTACAAGCTGGTATTTCATTGCATTTACTATGATCAAATAAAGAAATTTTCCCAAGTGCCTTGTATAATGTACCCTGCCATATAATTTAATGACTGTTTTTTTTTTAAAACAAACTCTGAAACATGGCTTACCTTCCCCACCTCCAAATTCCTGCATCACCATCCCAAAAGTCATCTTCTTGCCCCAGGGTGTAGCAGTGGGCTTGTCCTCAATTTCCTTGATGTAAGCTGAGAACACTCTGAAAATGATAGTGAATTGCTGGTAAACTTCTGTCTTCTACTATCATTTAGTCTTTTTGCTCTTCAATCAAGAATACAATATTATTTTGGACACAATTTACTTTTTTCAATTCCCTAAAGACATTTCTGTACTCCGCCTAAATATTCCAGAATCAAATGCTTGAGCCACATAATCAAATAACACATTGACCATCATATTCCTTGATATCTGCACGCTTTTATGTTGTCAATTTGTGAAAACGTCGAGAATAAAACGGACAATCTTCACCGTTTAAGGTCAATTCCAAGGGAGGTAATTTTTGACTCACCTGGCCTTGAAGTCAGTCGAGCCAGTTGCGAGCAGAATGTTATTTGGATGCCAGTCCAAGCAGGTTACAGTGGAACGAATGGGCTTCTTGATGTGCTTGCTCACCCACCTAATTCAAACCAATCATTTAATAGCTATGGTTAGCATAGCAAAAAAGATTCAATTTCTAAAGAAAGATATTCTTTATATTGTAACATACAAAACATAGTGAATTTATTACAGATTGATAATTTCTATGGCATTTCAATTTTCAGTATTAACAACAACAACACAAATCCCTCCTCACACAACATATGAGTGTCTCTTCTCCCCAGCCCATTAACCCCCCCCCCCTCCCCATCCTCCAACTGATGTAAAACAGTAATTTAAAAAACACGGCAAGGGATTCATCTGATCAGTCGATGCAGTGGTTTATTATTTGTTAAGTATAGAGTCGTACACCACACTTCATCTTACGATCACACCTTTCTTTTTCTTTTCATATGTCTGCAGCAGTACCATTTTACTCCACCAAGACACAAACTCATTACCCCACAGAGGTAATTTACCCCCCGAGGATGGGCACCACTGAGCTGGCATGACAGATGACAAGAAAACTCACCAGTCGTTTTCCTGTTCAAAGTAACAGACTGATACAAGACGAGCACCACTGCCAACTGCGAACTTGTTCTCTGGTGAGGAAAGAGGGAAGAAAATGGAGATTGAAGAAAAGAATGTGAATCACTTATGATTAAAAGGTAACTATGCCTTGATGAAATTTGAAAATGGGTTAATTTTCACATTAATTCATATGAGTATATTTCCTACGTAACAGACTTGCAAAAAAAAGAAAAACAGAAAAACCTTTTTCAATCAATTTCTTGAATGTTTTGCTTGAAATCTATAGGACAGACCTGAAATAGGATTTATGTACCAGAGTGGAACGGGCGATCTTATTGTAGTAGCTATTACACCGTTTGACTTTGAGAACCTTACCTGAGGGTAAACGCTACCATGAAAACCTAACATTTTCAAAATGATTAGTAACAGCAGTAAAAGTTTTCATCACTTAACATTCCTTCCTTACCATACAACATTTATGAAATACCAATCCTAAAAAAACAATTTGCTAAAGTTATCAGAAATTTGTACGCTGACGTAACAACACAGATCATTTGTACCCACTAGGTCATCGACCACGTTCCCCTAACCACCCCTCTTTTTCTGTTCCTTTTTCAAAATCCTTTTGAGAAGCCTCTGGATTAAACGTCCATCTCACCTTCTGGGGACCACTTGACGCAGGTAGCCGCCCTGTTGATACGCAGGATAACGAGGGTCGGTTTCCACACGTTGCTCCCGTTCAGAGTCCATACGTAAGCATTACGATCCTATGAAAAGATTATTTGAGTCAGTGAGAGACCATTTTCTATGCAAATACAATGTTAACGTTTGGTAAAAACTTGCTTTCAATTCTTTGTACATAGAATGACTGAAAACTTATGAAGTTGCAAAAAAAATCATACATTTCTTGCTGAAAACAATATTCATTCCATCATTTCCAATAATCAAATCCAGAAGCATTCATATAATTCTTTACGTTAAACCTTAACGAAGTACTTGAGGGATTAAAAGTTTTGCTCTGCCGAGTAGAAAATGAGGTATGACTGAAGCCTTTAGGATCTGAAATTTGATACTCACTGTGCCAGAGGTCACAATCCTGTTACTGTTGGGAGCCCAGTCAATGCTGGTGACTCGTTGGGTATGCTGAAAATGCAAGAAGTAATTGTTCATTGTTTAGACCTACAAAGAATACTAAGTTTATACATTATGAAAAAATGATTATAAATTATGACCAACAAATTTTATTACAGGATATTGATGAGCAGCAGATCATGTGATAGAGACAAAGTATATTCCCACTCACTACTACTGCTGTTGCTGCTGACAGACCAACTTATCCAAATTTTCAAGACGCTTCAAGCTCTTTTCTATCGTTGACTGTTTGCCTGATTCATGCAGAAGTGAACGGTATACATTTCTATCGGGTGAGTTCTACAACCGACAGAAAATGACTGGCAGCAGAGGGGTGGGGGTGTACAGTGCTAATACCAGTTCCCTTGAGACACAACAGTGAGAGTGTAAAAGTTGTGAGGAGACAGGTAAGGAAGCAAAATAGATACTGCTATCACGTCATTTCTACAACCGGAAAATTTTTGTTTTACGTTGCCAGACGTTACTTGTGTTGAAAGACACCGAGCAAAATATATGTCACCTTTAGTTGAATATAAAGACTTGGGCAAGCTGAATTTGAGAAACTCGTATCATCACTAAACACTACAAAGGTAGACACCACAGCACAAGACTAATTCATTAGCTCACCTCAGAGAGAGTATGGATGCAATCGTACTCTTTTCCCTTCTTCTGGTAAATCTTCACTTCGTGAGAATTCAGAGACACGGCAACCTCTGTTGGATGTCAAATGCATAGATGTTGGAAAACACTTTAAACGTATCATTCTGCCAGGCGTTTCTATTGTTTGTCACAAGATAACAATCAACAGAACATAAAATGAAAAATATTGGAAAGAGCACTGATCGGAATCAGTGTATTGACCTCAAACTATCCCAAGTCTTCTGCTCTGCCAACTGATCTATTCAGTGCCGAATAACTGAAGGCAACTGCTATTTTATCAACCTCCTTTTAATTTATTTGCCATTTTTTTACTGGATTTTCAAGTCAGAAGACACACAATCATAAGGTCCCCGGTTCGAGTCACACAGTTACAGAGTTGTTGACAATTGACAATTCATAATCATGGACGTTAAATATGAATGTTAGAGACTGACTTCGGTCAGCTTGCGGCTTGGATAAGCCAATGAGGCTTCTTCCCGAGTTCCTGCTTGCAGGAGGATCTAAAATACATACATACCTACCACATACCAATGCACCCTGTCCCCTTTCCCTAATCTCCACCCCTCCTGTCGTGTCCTCGGACCCATGTTCCTGGAAAACTCCCTCCGGTCCTCTGATCCCATCCCACCCTTCTCCTCATTCCCGGCTTCATCCTGAGACCGCCCACAATACAAACTGTATAACAGTTACCCTCGATGAAGATTCAAGAAACACTTACGTGTCCTGTCCTTGTTCCACGAGTGGCACGTGACTGGTTCTAAACCAAACTGGAATTTCTCCATCCTTTGGACAATCTGATGGTGTCGATCACAAACAGGGGACTAAAACCTGATAACGGTAATAAAGTAAAACAAGCACGATGAAATTAAACAGTGCATTTTCTATGGAAATTTGAAACATGTCAAAAGTAGGAAGCTGAGAGGGGGCTGCAGCCTAGTGGCATAGGATATATATAATATTGTATGCTCTGCAGTTTCACATGGTAAGCACAGCTGGTCTGCAGGGATAATCTCTATTGTTTGATATTGATTCATCTTGGCTGAGCAGGAATTTGAATCTGCTGTAGCTAGTTTTCTTTCTTAACACAGTGCTTAAGGAATTTTAATCACATGCAAGAGGTACAGATATGTAACAAACTGATTACAGTTAACATTGTGACAAAGGTAAGAGGAGGGGTAGGGGAGGGGGAAGTCTCAAACGACTTGGATTCTTCATGTTAGTGTACATAACCATACTGTGATTCTTACAAGTTGGTGGTACTGTATGTTAATAATTTGGTAAAATTCTGCTACCAGTAAGTTTAAAATTTATGGTTGTTTTAACCATAAAACACTGAAAATACAAAAGTTTCCAGTACACCATCTGTGCTGCCATCTTGTATGAAAAGATGAATATGTGCAATATAACAGTTTTGCAAAACATCCCATATCTCTGTTAATACCATAACCATATAGTGTACACAGGTATTCTACTCTGGATAAAAAGCATCAGAACACATGTATATATGCTTATTAAATTTGTACAGGCAATGGCAGGGGTGACCTTTGAACCCTCAGGCTGTACAGCCTCACTGTGGAAAATTTGCCATACAGTTAGATCAGTGTATACTGACTGTATTGGGGAATGCAGCTTAGGGCAATTATAATTACAAAGAGTTCCCTGCTTACAGTATACTGTACACAGAACAATTCTTCAGCTGGACACAAAGTCAGACACTTATAACATAACAATGAGAGTTTGAAAGTCTTGAAGTGGGAGTGTTTGCTCTTATAAGATGACCAACATAGGAAGTCTGTTCTCAACATAGGAAGTATGTTACCAACATAGGAAGTCTGTTACCAACATAGGAAGTATGTTACCAACATAGGAAGTCTGTTACCAACATAGGAGGTCTGTTACCAACATAGGAAGTCTGTTACCAACATAGGAATTCTGTTACCAACATAAGAAGGCTGTTACCAACATAGTAAGTCTGTTACCAACATAGGAAGTCTGTTACCAACATAGGAAGTCTGTTATCAACATAGTAAGTCTGTTACCAACATAGGAAGTCTGTTACCAACATAGGAGGTCTGTTACCAACATAGGAAGTCTGTTACGAACATAGGAAGTCTCTTACCAACATAGGAAGTCTCTTACCAACATAGGAAGTCTGTAACTAACATAGGAAGTCTGTTACCAACATAGGAAGTCTGTTACCAAGATAGGAAGTCTGTTACCAACATAGGAAGTCTGTTGACAACATAGGAAGTCTGTTACCAACATAGGAAGTCTCTTACCAACATTGGACTACCAAAAACTCTGGACAAATCTTAAAAATTTGTAAAAACCACTGATTCCTGACACTCATATATTGGTAAGAAAGAAAAACAAGGACAGGTCCCGTGAATTCTGGATTATGTTAAACCTTTCTGTAACCAAGTTGAATATCACTATTGATCTGAAATTACTGAAAAGATATCTACCGTAGAACCAAGTTTTCCGTGACACAGCTTAGGGTTTAAAGATAGCAAAGAAAGTGATCTATCAACATTATCACTGTGTGTGTAATATATATATATACTGTATATATACATGCATGAGAATGAAGGCCTCCACAAATGGCCAGGAGTCTCTTAGCCTAACTACACTGAAAGTTATTCTGCGTGAGTTTCTTGTAGTACTTGTCTCATTGTACACAAAGTTAGCATCCAGCAGTGCTTATTTATTATGCATATTTCTAAGTAATAGCATCATGAAATATGTAACCTGCAGGTTGTCAGTGGCCACACAAAAGGGTTATATATCATAATTTCTCCTACATTAACTGCAGTGATCACTACTGAGAATGAGGCAAAGACCGTAGCTAACTGACAGAAGCAGCAAGTTCCAACTAGAGAATAGTCTTGAAATACCACAAGACAGTACTTTTAAGCACTGTTATAAGTACAATGTTGCTCTAATCTACCTTCCTAACACCCCCTTAACCACCCTTTCAAAGTCTTGTTTTGAACTGCACTCATGTCATATTTCATCTTTTTTTCCCTTTTTTTCCAGGATTATTTGTGTTCGCCATGGAGATAATGAAACCTTTGATATCCACTCATTCTCTAGCGCAAATCCTTAAAGAGAGAGTTTCCACGCCAACCATAATCGTCTTAGATGCTTCATGGCACAACCCCCTTACCAAGAGGAACCCATTGGAAGAATACCGACGACAACATATTCCCAATGCGGGCTTCTTTGACACTAACGAATGTTCCGACAAGTCTTCCCCCTATTCTGTCATGCTGCCATCGTGTCAAACTTTCGAAGAATACGTGGGCCAGCTCGGAGTAGACAACGACACCCATGTCGTTGTGTACGACACCTACAATGGACTCCGTATCTCGTCGAGGGCATGGTGGATGTTTCGTGTTTTCGGACACGAAAGAGTTTCGGTCTTGGAGGGAGGTCTAACAAAGTGGATTTCTGATGGATACCAGGTGACTAGTACTCGACCGAATGTCGCAGAGAAGAAGTTTAAAGCTACTCTGAACTCCTCGCTGAAAGTAGAGTTTGAGGAAATCTACGCGCTGATGAAAGGTGGAAAGGCGGACCAACTGATGGACTCTAGACCTCGTGACTGGTTCTATGGGATGGACTACCCAGAAAATGAGAGTAGGTCATTTGACTGCATGAAACTAATGACTCAAAACAATTTGTCAGGACGAATTGCTATTCTCCTTTTCTTTCCTCTTCTCCTCTGTCCTGAATATTGTGAGGAAACCTATCCGATAAGTATCTTTGAACATGTAAAATAAAGAGAGCGATCATGTACACAGCCATCAAGAAGTGTTCAGCCTTCCCACACCCCCCCCCTTTTCCTCCCTCACTCCGTTCCTAAAACCTGATTTGAAAATAATTAGTTGAAGTGAAAAGCTTTGAAACTATGTGGAAATGCTAACAGATCCATTCTCAATATAACTACTGTAGCCAGTGATGCTATAAGCATTCAGGGATGATGTGAGCCATTTTATGACAAAGCCTCCTCAACCCACCACACACAGCCTACCCTCATTCCTCTACCCGTATGATTACCCTCCATCAACACTAATTTTATTTGTCAACTTTGTTTTGCTTTTGTTTGGTTGGTTTTCAGAATGGAAGAGTTGGCATATACCCGGTTCCATCAACATTCCTTGGACTGAGTTCCTCAATGATGACAAACTCACTGTTAAGTCGAGAGAAGAACTGTTGGCTTTGTTTGAGAGGAACAAGATAGATTTATCGAGCCCGATTAAATCGACCTGCAGGAGGGGAGTCTACGCTTGCGCTGCAGCCCTGGCTGCATTTGTAGCAGGGAGAGAAGACATCCCGGTTTATGATGGTTCTTGGGAAGAATTTTCTTGCAGGGCCAAACAAGAGGACTACATGACAGATGCATGAATGCCCGACCAAAAGAATCAGCAAACAATGGTCTTATGTCAGGCAAATGTTACATGGCAAGATAATGACATTAATAAATGAACAAGTACTACGTTATCATAATAATAATAATATTAATAAATGAGACTTGTATAGCGCCAAATCAGTAGACAATAGTCACTGCTCAAGGCGCTTTACAAAGAAAGCAGATACACAGCTACTAAACTGTATCTTGATTTATATACTGATAACGTATCAGTTCATTACACCTTAGCAAAACCATCCTGTAACTGTACAAGAAGAGCATAAATTTATAAAGCAACGTTGGATGTTATTTAAGGTTAACAGCTAGAATTTAAATCTAGTAGTACTCTTACCTTGCTACTTGGAGCAATTATAAGCCGATTCCACATTAACATAAAGCAAGGTAACTCTGTGCTTACCCCGCGATGTTTTATCATTTGCCAGTGGGTTTGGGTGGGTTGGTGTCAGGACAAGGGTTGATGTTTAAATGTAAGCCCCACAACAGAACCTTTGTGGAGCTTGTAGTTTTCATCACTCAGTTTGAATATAAACAGTTAATACTTTAATTCAAGGAGCAGAGCAACAGGACTTGTGGTGTAAGAATTAAATGCTGGCCAAACTGGCTCAATTGTAGACCGGTACATTAATTCTGTCAAAAATTTGACTTTTTGATCTGAAAAGTTGCGCTAGCCCCCCTCCAAATTTGGACTATTTCCAGGATGTTTACGATGGATCACTTGCTTAAATTCTCTCATTTGCAATATCTTATTACCAGAACAAGAGGTGACACAGTCTAAAACCAGAACAGGTTCTTTAGTTCAAGGTGTATCCATGGATGTAGGTTAAACAACTGCACTGGAGGCTTTGGCCCACTGCCCAAAATATCTTTCTGGAATTTAAGTAAAACTATTGTGCAGGCTGAAAGTCACCTGAAGGTTGCCAAGGCCTTTGTAGGACCAAACCGTTGGGTGACACACGCATACGTTAATAGTTAAGTGTGTGGGTGTAGGATTTACAATTGAACATGACGTGAGGCTTTTGTCTCCAAAATGACAAAAAACCATCTTTATAGAAAGTCAAAGCTATCCTGATTGTCACTTGAAGGTTGCCTGCGGCTGAAAGTCACCTGAAGGTTACTCTGTGAGCAAACAAAATGGCAAGAAAGGCTTTTTCTGGTCTTTCATTATGATTGGTATTCCTTGATTAACTATATAAATGAAAACAAACCAAACCAATTGCCATTTATGCTACTGTACTCTGTACGGTGAGCTTTTCTAGTTGATTTATGTCTTTGTTTTGTCATTCTTTAGTGCCTTGAACTTGCTCACGTGATGTCCATTGCAAAGCATGATGTAAGAGTAAAAGGAAGAAACTCACATTTTGCGATAACAGTACCAAATTAACGATTCTTTTGCCAATATCCAGGTGACCTTCACTGATCATTGGACTGTTATGGACTGATCATTGGACTTATGAAAAGAGCTTAGCACATTATGTGTTAAATACATCATGTGTAATATTTTATTTGGAGGGGGGGGGGATGGGGAATCCCACCCATTCCCCTTCTCCATATATGGCCCATTTAATGACTTCTACTGAATATAGGATGTGCACTGCATGCTCTTGATATGAATTTATTCAATTTCTTCAGTTTTATAGAGATTATTACGAAAGTGCTTGAAATCTATTTAAAAATATCTTAACGGCATTCCCTCCTTCCCCCTCACCCCCAAATATATATATACAGAATATAGTGGTTTGGAGGATATAGTGTAGACCATAAAAGTTTCCATGTTTTCATTTCAAGTGAAACATGATGCTGATCAGTTCCTGAAAATGGACCCTGATCTGAAGGCATTCTACCACAGATGGAAGGCAGTTATTTTGCATAACCAATTCCCTATATGCCATTTAGACCAACAGCATTGGAGACACCATAAAGTTATAAATATCTCTATGGGTTTTTTTTTTTCATGAAGTAGAGGTAAAATTCCCAATTGCACAATTGATATACATTTTTTGTAAAACCATAATATTCATAATTGACCACTCAAAGTATATATCTTTGAAGATAATAGCAACAATCAATTCACTGTCAAACATTTAGACAATGTAGCAAAATTTGGATACAATTCACAACATGGGACACATGCCATCACATGTTTGTTCTAGATAATTCTGTACCTTATAGCAATAGACTAACATTTCTGCTTACCACAAAAAAATTCAGAATGGCATTCAGTCCCATTAATTTTTATGGGCAATCTGTCACATTGGTACAGCTACTGTGAGTTTGACTTAATCAACTCATCTGTTAATTGCTGAGTTCTTAGAGCCAACTATGTAAAAGTCAATCCAGATACATTCAGCTCATGAGACTTTTTAAGTTTCAAGAGTTGACTGAGCCTACGATATGCCATAATGCATACCACAGGTGTGCCAATATTTGAACAGATATTGACCAGAGATTTTTTTTTAATCAATGTATGTTAAGTATAGAAATACATGTGGGTAACATACAGCAGAAGTTAGTTACCGTAGCCTACCTACATGTAGTTTACCAATACCACTAAGCTTAAGTCTAAGTTAAACATTAGAACAAGAAACATTTAACATGGAAAAGATCATTACTTTACATGACACGTTTTCTAGCGCCATTGATTAGCAAAATTTGGTTGGCCGAGCATCTGACTACAGTTAACATGACAATAAAATCGCCTTTGTACACGTAACACAGTATAGTCAGTATTGCTAATTTCGGAACACTGCCAATTTCGGACACCCCTAAGAAATGCACGATTTCACCATGACAACCTACAGGAAGAGCCAAATTTCACCA
>JAIPMN010002628.1:8665-23738 GCA_020650975.1 Apostichopus californicus | reverse complement strand
ATATTAAAACGTTAATTACTAATTAGTCCTTGAGGTTTTCAAGGTGATGAGGATAGTTTTGAACATAGATTTTCTCATAGATTCAGAGGAAGTTACTCTCGATTAGTTGTATTTTTCGTGTCATGGCCTCTTTAAGATGACATGCATTGTAATGGTATTTTAGTAGGGAATATATATCAAATGTTCAATTTACCCAAAATCATGCTTTAAAACCATAATAGCACTAATTTTATAACACATCATGTGAAGGCTGAGAATAAAGTTACACAGGTTCCATGCAGCATCTAGTTTATACAAAGGCCTGGAAGTGAAATGTTTGGTAACATTACTTCAATTAAATTTCTACCAAACACACAAAAAGAGAGAGTTTGAATTTATGGAGTTTCTAATGAGTCAGATACCTGAGCATATCTGTAGCAGAACGAGGGCATCCTTTCATGACCTAACACCAGTACACAATTTTGATGTTGGACAGCACAGACTGACAACATAAAGACAGTACTTAGGTATAAGCTACAGTAGTCCTACCTACTGTTCTCACTGGTTCATATGGAGATTACTTGATTTATAGATGTTAATAAACATTTCTGTGTATAGCATTATTTTGGTCGCATAGCCAAGGGGTTGAAATTAACACGTCATTCCCCCTGCGATCATCATACCCGGGAGACAAGATTAGTTCTAGAGTGCTGGCTTTTTTCATCCATTGCTTTTATCATCCTTGTCAATATTCTATCAATGCTAACATTTATCCAATCTTCTATTTATTTCTCATGGATCCCCCTGTATCTTGCTGTACATTTCTATCTGCTTGGATTAATGCACTTGACCACAGTCGTGCATTTGTAGGCTCTGCCATTGGCCATAATACAAACCCGCAATCTCAAGTGAAGATATTTAATAAATGGATGACCCGAAGCCAAGATCAATGCGTAGTGCACTATTCCCTGTAGGAGTAATGATAAAGTGTAGAGAATATGAAGAACTCTGGACAAGAAGATAGATGTAATGTCTTAATTTCGAGGTTCGAGTCACTCCCAGATTAATGTATATGTTGTCCAGTTACAGAGTTGTTGACAATTGACAATTCATAATCATGAACGTTACATATGAATCTAAGAGACTGACTTTGGTCAGCTTGCGGCTTTGATAAGCCAATGAGGCTTCTTCGCGAGTTCCTGCTTGCAGGAGGATCTAAAAAATACAAAAAATACATAATTTGGCGCTATATAAACACACATTATTATGATTGTGACTGTTATTATTATTTATATTATTATTATTATTAATGTGTATCATTTGGGATGCCTCAGAACCATTGTATAGCATCAATTTAAGTTTGTAGACTAAACAACAGTAAATATTGTAATCAGACAATTGTTTCCACATTGGAGGAATCAAGCTGGGTTCAATTTTCACACAAAAACATCTTCCTTACATTATGTCTTAAATGCTAAGATGGATCATTTTTTTGCAATGACACAACATTAATGATTGAATTTAATACCAAATTAATTCATGAGGAAGACCACATCGAATGTGCGCAAAAGACTTTCTCAGAAGGCTTACAACTTTGAACTGATTATTTGATTAGCCTAATTGATCAAATCTTTTAGGCCTTGTTCACATTTGAGAATGCCAGTAAGGATCTAGATCCTGTCTTTCCTAGGAGAGGTAAATGAAAGCCGACCCAGGACATGTCTACATTTTACAATTAATTGTGAGTGCTTTGTTCCATATGTATTGTCAAATTGCACACTCGCGATGTGATACTATGCACAGTACTTGGAACATAGCGTAACAAGTTTTCGCAATCCTATCTTGCTAAAGTCTAAGAGAGTAACCATTGCCACATGGAGAATGGCAACCAAAAATTGAGTTCAGACAGGGGCATTTTTGGAGTGGGTAGATCGACTACTTGTTAAACAACACATATATGTTACCACATTCATGTTGTTGTTTTCCAACATGGAGTATTTCTACTTCCCACAGGCTTTAGCACTGATAGACATTGTGCCAGTGTAAACCAGATTATTGCTATTAACGTTACAAATGTTCACTTAAGTCTAACCATTAGGAACACATGTGACATGGGCTGCGTAACATTACTATCCTACGAGCAAAAACAATTCCTCTCATTCAAGGCTTGCGATACAAGTAAACCTTTACCAATCGTTAAAATCCTGATTTTGAGATGGATTCATAATGTTCCTGCCTGCAATAGCTATAGTACTACATTAACCCTGTCCTGAGACTCGCGACGGTCTGTGTTTATGAGAGAATGATTGAAGAAGTCAGAGATCTCTCGTTGCCCCGAACATGCACACAGCAATCTTAATCGCCCTAAAATCCCCCAAATGGAGATCACGATTGCTGGAGTTTGACCCTCTTTGCATTCCCAAACGTGAGTGAACAAGGCTCTACCACAGCAATTCTCATCACAACTTTGGTCGTAATCAACAATCAGCTATGCAATGATTGGTTTAATCTCAACAACAAACTTAACTTTATTCTAATCAGTCTCTTCAAACTACAAAAAGCTAAGCAGATGGAAGGATTGAATCATCCTCACACCATGACTATCTTTCGTAAAATTGTAATATTTGTATTTATTGCAAAACAACTTTTATTACGTATCTAATACAGTGTTAACTAAACGATTAATGCTTCAGTACTTCTCTTACTGAACAGCTTGCATGAAAATGATTCATATTTCCCCACAGGCGTTTAATATGCAACTCAAATATGCACGGATAATACTAAAGTAGGGGATAAACTTGGATCTGTTTAGACTTTATCGCTGGTAGATATGATAGATGACAATCTCAAAATGGACTTTTTTTTTTATCTCCTTTGGGCACTACTGAAGGAGAATGACAGACAATTTTTACAAAATTAAAAAGAGGGCATACAAAGGCAAAAATACCATCTTAATGTAATTGACACAGCCTAGTGGAACCATATCCTTCACAGCAAATATATACTGGAGTGACTGCAGAATCAAAATGAACATCAAGTCTATCGAAAGACTGCAATATGAAGTACACAAAATGAAAACGGATATGTGACTCAATCATTCAAAGGAAATCATTTATAGAAAGAAATCACATTGTACTATTGATCTTCAAACGATGAGAGGAAATAATATTATAAATTATAAACAAGGAAAGTTAAAAATAGCTTTACTATTGAATATTACTAACGTTGAAAATGAAAAAATTAAATTAAGTGTATTCTTTCCAAAGAAGAGGTTAAAACACAGAGTAAGAATTTATGCAAAATGTCCCAAATCAATTCTTTATTTTGGTTTTAAACTTAAAAGGAACTGTTCGGCGATACAGGAAAGAGAGGAGCTTCTCTTCACGGCATCAACATTCTGTAAAAGACATGCAGTTCTGAGAATAATATGGTTAATAAATGGTATAAATGCAAATTGTGAGGACACAATTAACTGCATGGCCCAAAGTTGCAAATTGCATTTGCGTTTCTACTTTCTTCTTTAAATACTGCAGCCATGTGAGCAATTTTTAGTATTTCAGGGTCTTTGCATAATCCCTAAGTTATTAACACGAATGAGAGTGATGTCAAGGTTACCACACCTCGCCTTAAATCGGCCTTCCTGCATCTACGTGTGAATTTTCATCTCATATTTGTGAATAATTTAAAGCATGAGTGGCTACATATACTTAAAAGTCTACTAATAATCAGCCTTGGTTAACGTGATTTCAAGACTTTCCAGAAGCTTATTGTGTTAACTAGCAACTAGCACTTTTTCCATGTTGCAACTAGATACATACATATAACAACAATTTTGTAATGAGACCTTGTAAAGTAACTTTATAGTCACAATTATGAAGGAACAGTTGGCTGACAGAGCAAACCTTAAGTTTTTACTTTAAATTCAGAAATGTTAAGTAGATTAGTTTGCTATATAACAACTGTTACTTTATTTTTACACAAAATTACTGAATCCGGTTTCTAGACAGAAAGAAAGAAACAGTATTTGATGAATCCTGTTGCAAACTCTGTTAAGAACCTTCGTCGTTCGCAAGCAGCAGAATTTGAGCAAGAAAACGTCAGTTTGGCGTAAGTGAAAACGGAGTCCAAAAAACATGCGTTTTCCTTCGGAATGGTAAAATGGAAGGAAGAGAGAGTGCGCGGTGCAGTGCTAAAATTATACCAGTGGCGTCTAGGTAGACTAGGAAATGTGCGTTAGTGTTGTAGGAGACCGGTAAGAGAGGAGTGAAGTAAATACAGTATTTCAATACAGATAGTGGATATATATTGTGTAACACGCACAATGTAGAGCCCATAGTGTAATGCAGAGAAGAGTGCAGCAGATGTGGGGAGGCATGTACAGTAAGAACATGCAGAGTGATGTACCATCTCATCTCAATATCAATTTAGTTGTTTCTACCATTCACTGATGAAATTCTATTTTGACACAACCATCCTGAATGAATGATGTTATGATATCAGACCTCACATCAGCTGTTACTATTAATACCGCCTATAAATTATTCACTTCAAATAACATGAATTGACGTAGGAAACATTCTTAATACATCATCAAGAACCTAGTTGCTTTTGTGAGAAAACAGAGGAAGGAAATGAGTCATTATTTCTAACAAATGTCTCTGGTGTTAGAAGGAAAAAAATAAACCAATACTCACGGCAATTCATTTAAGGCTGCACGAGTAACTTGCATTGATTCATGTTTAAATGATGACATATTGTACTACATATATTACAATTGTTACTGGGGGGGGGGGGAGGAGGGGTGTAATGGCTTTCCAGGAATGTTAAGCGACCCCAAACCAAACACAGCAATAAACCAGACCAGACCCCTTTGCATCAATTAAAGATATAATTAATTAAGAAGCTGTCACCAGGTTGGTTATGGGGGGTGTGAAGGGTACTAGCAGGAAATTCCTCTGAAATATTAACATTCAGAGAGAACCTAGTTAATGAAACACATCATCCCCTTACAACCACAATGGTAAATTCTGTGGATTCTGACATCCCATGTTAGGTCTACCTCTGACATATCTCTTTTAAATAAAGATAATATAATTTTTGGGAGACTCAGACATTTGGAGGGTTGGGGGGGGGGGAAGGTTCAAACTGGGACACAAGACACTCTCAGTTAATGTTTGAGTTAAGTGTGTCTTTACTAGTGATGCAATTGCAATTCTTTTCTTTTCTTTCTTCAGGGAGTCTTCCACATTGTTAAGCTTTAAAGTTTTATAGAAGGCTTCCCTCCATTTTGTACTTTTGTGGAAAAACAAATAAATAAATAAAATTGCTATCTGAATCAAATGTGATCACTATTTGTAACTAGCACCATGTCAATACAGAATGCTGCAGCAGCTGCATAATCCCACTTGAATAGATTAGGATGAATCAAAATCAAACAATAGGGATTATCTGCAGTTCCTCCAGTGTCTTTAGTGTACAACTGCAAAGCACAACATATCCCACAGATGCAGCCTGACTGCAGAACGCTGCAGCTCTCTCAGCAAACATTTGACATGGTGCCAGAAACTTTCATTCGATGAAAGAAAATATGTCTAACCGTGACTGAAAGCAGCTTTTATTGAGTTTGATCAATAATTATAAATTTGCCACACCCACAAAGTATAACTTTTAAAATATAATTTCAACTGATCAAAGTTAGACAGCCTCCTACAGCCACCAAGTATCTGCTCATGCACAACTAATTAATCAATTCAATTGAAGCCTTAAAGAGTCAAAACATTTCTTCAGCCAGACACTTTTCCCATATCACAATGCTAAGATATGTACACAGATCTTGAAAGCCCTTCAAAAACACAAAACTAGGCACTTTGGGTGATTGAATAAGAAGGAGGTCGGTTTGACCAGAAATGACCGGTCACCCATTTGGAGGGGGGGGGTTACCAGGTCACTCTAGACATGGTAGAGGGACAGTGCAGTGGTTGTGGGGAGACAGGTACACATTTCACCAATAGCAATTAATTTGGAAACCTTTTTAAGTTTTTGATTAATTGCTTCATTCTCTAAATTGAAAGTAGACTAGTCAAACCAATGAGTAAGTATATTGCCATGGGATTTTTAATTTAATTTTGTTACGCAATAACGATCAATTGAAGAATTTTCGTTCTTTAGAGTTATAATTGGCTTGATTAAGTTGTGGGAAATAAAATCCAAACAAACATGGCTGCTTGTAAAGCTGTCATTGGTGGTGTTCATTCTGACAGTTTCTGCCTGGACAAACTTCTCAGCCACTGGAACATGATGTAAAGTCTGATTCAATTTGTTGAAAGCATCGACAGAATTGAAAGATTTTATGCAGTAAAACCAACTCACTCATATAGTATGTGCACATAGCTATGATTCTCCACAGTGCAGCACAACACTAGGAAGAATATCCAGAACATTTTAAGTGGAACACTACAGAATGAATGTTGAATGTCTGAATACCCAGCGGACTTGCTTCAAGTTGACTGCCTACATCTCTATAGCCACCCGAATTAATACGCAATAATCAAATCATCCTATCAAGTTGAAATATAAAGAATACACCTCAAGTCACCTTGAGAGGTGAGAGTCAAAATCATCCCCAGTGATTAGTTTCTTCCGCTTCTCTTTTCCAAGTACGCAGCCTGCAAACTGTGGCAGAACTTTTAATTCATTAGATAAATTTGTAGTATGTCAACATCGTCAACTATGTGCTGGATACATTTCCAGATAAGAAATGCCATGATCATTTATTTAGTTGATATTGGTTCTTGACATTGGTTTGTTATTATTTTGTTATTTCCTGTCCAATGAAGTATAACATTAAACATTTTTAGCATTCAACAGTATCGAAAATTTAAACAAAGAAATTGTAAAAAGCAACTTTTTTATGAGGAATTAACTTAGGATATTAAAATCTGCTTCTTGAATGTTTTAACACTGCGTGCAAAGTTAACTTAATAAACTGTCTTAATTTTCTCATATATGTGTTGATGCTGAATTGTATTGAGTCTTGAACTTGAATAAAGCCTCATTATCATATTATCGTCCCTTGCAATCCATATTTTGAGAAATTACTAAAGTATGCAATTACTACAATTGCTGTAGTACATAGTGATGCATCTTTCAAACATATGCACTGGTGGCAACATGGATGTTACTTCACTTTCATACAGTACACATAATCCTTTGCCCTCCCCCCCCCCCCCATTCCCCACCCAATACCTCATTCCCTTAGGTGCTTCGTTGTTGAGATACTAGATAAATTAATAAAGGACTTATATCTTCCATAGCCCAAACATGAGATATATAAGCAATGCTTGTATAAGAATAGGGTCATTCAAAACCATTATCTCTGTTACCCTCATCATAAAATCAGAGATTTCTGTTTGAGTAATATGACAGAGGCTAGAGTTTGCATTCCAGATGAAACTTTTCATCACTTCCACTTTGGGTATAATAACCAACATGCCAAACCGATGACTCAACCTATGAGCAGAGGCGAGATGGGGATGGATTGATCAGCTGATGAAAAGAATGAATGCATTATGCAAATTCTCTTTGCACAATCTGTATCTCAACAGAAGGAATATCAGCTCACCAAATTGCCAAGCAAAAACACAGGCTGAATTAGGGGCTAATAACCAATGTGTAAAGGTATAGATATGCATGTCATATTGATATATATATATATATCGAAAACTTCAGAAATTTCTCCTGGAGACCCAATGATTACAGCATAATTATGCTTTAGTATGCTATATGTATCAAATTATTCTAATGAAGGAGAAATTTGTTAAAGAATTACTAGACTTGCAAATTGCCTTCATACAAAAAGGATGGATTTTATTTTAAATCATTTGAAATGTAAAGTCAACTATGTTGCATTAAGGATTTTAAGTTTGAAATGCTAATTATCCCTACCAGGAGATACGTGTACATCCATAATCTCCAGTATATAGGACACTTTATGGTCTCATATTGGCGATTAAAATTCTCTTCCAGACATGAGGCGTCTTTATCCATGCTCATGTTACTTTCTTCGCAACAAAATTTCACAATTCCAATGAGGCTATAAATTTTATATGGCAACAAAACATGATCATACAATCGAAGTACCACACAATAAAATATATTACTGCGATAGTAAAAGTAATCATGTGACCGGTAATGCGTGGCATCAGTGATCCACATAGGGGAGAAACTCTCATCACTACGTAGCAACCACCAGTATGGAACCACTGGTATGGAACAATAATCTTGAAAAACTGGCAGTATTTCAGACATGTATTGTATGACACTACAAATCATCCAAAATAATTTAAATACAATCAACCTCTTTTTCAGACATACTTGCAGCCTAACGGTATTGGCAAAATACTACTGTTTAGCAGGACCTAAGCCAAAGAGGTTATTAAAGTATGGAGTCAAATCGTCCACATTAGGGCCAGGGGAGAGGGGTCAGGAAGGGGGGGGGGAATTGTGTGGTGGTCTCTAAAGGTCCACAGAGTCAAAACTGTCCCTCCTGTTTATCAAAATATTTATTTGATTGAGAGTGCTTTTACACAAAGTGATGTTAACTGTTGCAGCCTTTTTTTGCAAAATCCATATCCTATCAACATCTTTTCAAATGTGAAGTCTGTCCTCCTCCATTAGTACTTTCAATCACAGTTATTTTTCCCACGAGTGTTCTTCCAACAGAGTACTTAACAGTTTCAGGTTTGCTGTTGTATAAAGATACCTCTTCTGGGGAAGGGAAAGGGGGTGGGGCAGTGGCGGAGCTAGGGGTATTGGTCAGGGGGGGCGAGAATGGTCTGTAGGGGCGCTTTCGACACTATCTAAGCGGAGCGCCACCATTGGTTGGCGCGGAGCGCACAGAAATTTTTTGAGTAAAGATACACTCTAGATCGCCGGAAATGACCCTTTCCGGGCCTTGCTTATTTGCAGATAAACGAAGAATAAATAGGTGTTATCGCCATTTTGTCAGAAAATTACACCAACAAAATGTGACAAATGTCAATAGGTAGATGAGAGCGCAATAAAAAAGTCAGTAACCGCAAATAAGTAAAAAGTGGTAAAAAGCTGAAAAGGGCGCCAGCAGTCCATTTGAGTCCGTCAGGGGGGGCATCCGCCCCCCCTGACTGTATGGACGCTCCGCTACTGGGGTGGGGATATTAGCAGTGTGAAGAGTACATTAAGATGTTGTACTCTCTGGTATTCATGCATCTTTCTTTCTTTTTATCATTCCTTCAAAAGCCTAGCTGTCCATGGGTAACTTGCAATATGATACCCATCAAGTGGATCATGCGTGAAGCTAGTGCAGAGAAAACAGCTGTTGTGCTTGAAAAATAACATAAAGTATGTTTCCTACTTCCAATCTGAGAGTAAATGGGCAGTGACCCCGGAGAGGGTCATTGCAGGGTATATTGTGTAAGAATGTAACCACTTGTTGTATGTTAGGTAGATCAGATACTAGTGCATATATATGGCACAGGAGATACAGTAGACCTGTATTAAAGGGTGGACTGAAGTTAAAATCAGGTTCAACATGCTCAAAAAACACAAAGCCAAAGGAGACCACTGCCGGTGAGAATGTTTCTGGATGTTCAAATCATTTCGAGTTTAACTTTATTCTCATATTTCTCTTTAAAAAGTAACTCTAATATTACCATTAATTGAAAGAACAAAAATAACGGTTATAGACACAGGAATTACGCTTTTATCAGGCTTGTTATGCAGACTCCTATGGAAACCGTGTATTCCAAGGTATACTCTTTAATGACAAATGGAACGACATGTAAGAAATCAACAAAATACCACCGGCTGCTTTAACCAGAAGATAAGCTTGTTGTCAGTTGTTGCACAAGTAGGTCCATATAAAGTCAGCTATGCGGAGTACTATACCGGTACTTTTTGGTTTAGTACCATAGCAACCAAAAACAACACTTATAGTCTGCAAGACTCCACACACACACAATATATAAAGAATACCATATGGATACATAAGTTATGACATCCACAGCAGTGCCAGAATGTCCCTATAAATATTTGACTCATGCTCAGCTGATACATAATTTACCTATAAAAAATACTAAACTTGGTGTTAAATGTCTCATGTAGGAACACATGAATGCAACCCACACTGTAGCAATGGGCATATGTTTCAGTTCATGCTTAATAGATGCCATTCTGACCGTTTTTTCTTTGCAATGAAAACAAAATTAAGATAGATCTACTCGAAGTATTCGTTTCCATTCATACCAACTTCATATACCTTTCTCAAAATTGACATATATGACAAAATGTTAATCTTTTAAACAATACTACCACCTCCTACAGAAAGCCAAGACCTATTTAGAGTGAGACTATTGAAATCATATTACATTGCATGGTTATGTTTTCAAATCATGACTGCATAATTTCAATGACAGTATGAGGCACAGTTAAAACACAGATCTTGTGACACAGGGCAAAACTTCACATTTATCAATACAGAATTATCATATTTTTCTTTCTTTGAACCAATTATTGAACAGAAGTTACAGTATTTTAAGAACAAATTAGTTACCTGGCATTTGTATCATGTTAGATATAAACTTCGCTGGCTTCAGTCGCGATAATGCCCGCTTCTGAAGCATGTTGACACCTTTTCAGATTATTTCAGACTTTTGTAAGTCATAAACAAAGATAGCCTTGGGCCTTATTTAGTAGTGGTTACCAAATTCAGTTTAGTCTGTACTTTTTCTTCTTTCCATGGCAATTCGATCTATAAAGTCACTCTAAGCAAACCGATAATAAATAGATACAATGACCCCAAAAGTACAGGAGGTATATTATCCTTATATATTCCTACATGTATGTGAGTGAGTCAGACAACAGCAACCATAATAAATTTAAGAGTGTTATAAACCTTGAAAAAATAGCTGAAAGAATGGTACATATGAGATATTGCAGTCAATTTGTGAGGTCAATTTCTCTATCCACGGAGTGAGGGGATTTAGGTTAAGTTATGAGCATAAGTTTAATAAATGCTTTTAAAGGATTAAAATTGTTAGAAATCTTGGAAGAATGCCCTTGATAGCAACTGGTATGAGTAATACCTTTGCTTCTTCAAGTTCAGAACAGGGAGTTGCAAGGTGACAAGAACATTACAGAATAGTGGAATAGCCGCAGATTTGGTTTAGGGATGGGGATGGTAGGGGACATGGTATATTACCATCGGATGTCTTTATTTGCAGGGCTGGTAATATCTTGTTTCAAGTATTGTAATATTTTTAAGAAGATATATAAATAAAGAAGATACCCCAGTAGTTTTCCTTGTATACACTTCTTCAGAAGAAGTTCTTCTTTTATTGTATTGTTTCTACTGATGTTGGCGACTATACAATGAGTTATAAGCTAGATATACAATGGCAAAGTACTATATTTGTTGCCTTGGTTACGGAGGGGGATGGTGGGGGACAGGGTAGAGTAACCATCAGATGCCTTTATTGGCAGGGTTTTGTTGATTATTGTAAGGAGTAATGTGATTAGTCAAATCTCTCCAAAAAGAAAACACTGGCTTCGTTAGTGCCGCACTGCACAGTGTGTATTGGTCGCAATGGTCGACCATGTGTACTGCACTGTATGTACTATATGTGTGCTAAACCTCAGTACAGGTATATGTACGTATGTCTAAAGTCTACTGACATCATGAAAATCCCCACCCCCTTCTCCCCCCCCCCCCATCATCCTACCATGAACACTTCTGCACATACTCTATCAAGAAGATAATACAGTGTTCCCTGGACTACAAAATCTTTAAAGCAGCCTATTGTTTTTTCAAGATATTACATAATTGTAGTCAGTCCATACTTGTACTTTCTCTTAGAGCAGGGTGGGCAACCTACGGCCTGCGGGCCACATGCGGCCCACCAGTGAGTTTTTTGCGGCCTGTGAGATGTCTCAAGCAAAAGAAAAAAAACATCAATCTATTTTACATCATCACAAAAAAGAGCTAGCTGCTTTAAATTTATCGGCAATAATGATGCTGTCAGGTAAGCCTATTATCCCCATTAATTATCAACTGTAATGTATTGACAATATGTTTTTGTGAATACAGATTAAGTACACACACCAATTGCTTGAAAGTCCTCGGAATCAAAGGTTTGAAATCAACAACAGGTCGTTGGTTAGGTGTGGCCCAGTCAATTTTTCACACCTTATATCTGGCCCATTCATTCAAAAAGGTTGCCCACCCCTGTCTCAGAGCATAGTTAGCTGCACTGGTACCTGGCATTGCGTATATTGTTCTCATAATCAAGGCTAGTATAGGAACTAATGCCATTTTTTATTTTTTTTATTCATTCATTAATTCCAGTATAAATATAAAATTTATAAAAAGGAGTCATAAAATGTGCAATACAAAAATTACAAAATTATGTACTTCCACTTGCGAGTAGAGCCTTTTTACTCTTAGCAACCTGAGGTAAACAGTTGTTGCTTTAATAATGCAAAGTGCCAACAGCATGATACTTTTCCCACTGCTGTTAACAATGTTTTTTTGTTTTGTTTTTTTGGTACCAGCTGCATGCAAGTACAGTAGATAACCTTACACAATACTTAAATTTCATCATAATAACTTAACCAGAGGTGTTCCAAACTTTATGATCAGACAGGTATTTTAAGGAGTGTCTTCTTTCAAAATAATATGGAGCCCCTCCTGAACTATCCATACCACATGAAGATGGTAGTATGGTACTCTAGGCTACCTTGTTTCACCCCCTTCCAGAGAGAGAGAGAGTCACAAAAAAACAAAGCCAAGGAATGTCAAAAGGTAATATATGGCAAAAAGATGATTACATTTTGGACTCTAGGACTTCTTGAAAATTATGATATTTTTGACAGGTTTGGTGGAATTTAATGGGTTGAAAAACATAAGGGTACAACTTCCAGTCAGCTTAGGTCACAGATGCTTCTTAAACAGAAGGTTAGTAGTGATTAGGTGATCATGGTTCAGTCGATTCGTCATTATAAAATATCTCAGTGCAATAATAAACATCATATGTTACATAAATCAGGCAACCATCACCAGCCAAAACATGTATCATAATAATAATAATAATAATCAGAAAATGTCTTTCATCTGTGACAAAGACATAACAAAATCCAAAGAAAATGGGAAAAGGGAAAGCTGAATATAAAAGTGGCAATGTATTAGGAAAGTGAAGTTTAAGGTACAGCTGGGAGGGGCAGTGGTACCCGGGGTTAAAAGAGACGCAGCAAGGTAAACAAAAGAAACTGATTTGTTGGTGTGCGTCCAATTTCAAAGGTTCTAAAACCCTGCTCCCTCCCCTCCCCCCAACCCCCCCCCCTGACTGACTTAGGTAAAGGCAGAAACCTTAATGACAGGGACAGAGGAAGATGTAGGTCCTGTGGTCGTTTTAGCTCACTCCCACACAAGGTGGGGTCTGAGGTATCACCAAGGAACAAATTTAAGGTTTAGGATGTCAAACATTACATACTGAGTCATATTTAGACCCACAATTGGTCTGTAAATTAGGTCTTATAGTAAGAAGCTGTCTACTCCTTAACTGAGTGTATGTAAAAGAAACAATTTATAATAAATAACGAAATAAATAAATAAAAAATATTTAAAAAAAACCAAGACCGAAAGTTTTTGCCCAACTGAGGATGGTGGGGGAGGGGAGGGGTGGGGGAGGGGGACAGTACCGTCTCCATTCCCCTTTGTGCACACCACCAAATGCAGCATGTGTATGAATTAATGACATTTGTAAACAATTGCCCATTAAATATTTTTAACAAGTTAATCTTGATGACACTGCCTTTACTAACACATGGTTTAAATGTAATTATTTCTTTATGAAATTATTTATGAAATTCCAGCTAGACTACGTGCATGTTTCTATTCTTGGATTGCCGTCGTCGATTCTTGCAGTTGCAGCTAGGGGAATTGATACCTTCCCACAGTATACTACAATATTACACACAAAGGAATGCTACTCTGGATGGTTTAATATAAATATTATCTGGTTTCTTGTAATAAATATTATTCAACATTCTGGTCTGTCCTGTCATCCACAAACAGCCCATAGATCAGAGCCTATCAAGTGCAACCAATGGGATTAGCAGGTAAACTTTGTACAAATCGCCATGGCAACAGCTGATATCAAAAATAATGTTTTGGCTTGTAACAAGTCCTGCTCGAGTGCATCTAATGATTCACTAGAATCATATTAAGGTATCAAACTTGAGAACTTGTCACCCACCAGTATTATTAAAAAATCATCCTCTCAGCTTATTAAACTCTCAAGAGCTGCTCTCTCCTATTAGGCCTACTTGTAAATGGCTTACCCTTTCATCGCCTGTTCTGTGCATGTGATAATGACAAAAGCAGACACTCTGGACAACAGTGAAGGGAGTTTCTTCTTTTTGGTGGATCCTGTTGCAAAGTTCATTCAGAGACATATATATAAAGCAAATAAAATATCCATTGACTGGAATTTAATAAAATTACAATCACATGATGCCATATAGTTATACTATAGTTTATACATCAACATGCAGTATATGAACTACTGTACTACTTTCTCTCCTTCAATCTCCCTGAATATATGAAAAGGAAACTATGCAAACTTTCCACTCCACTTTCATATTTTGGTTTCAATCTCTCTTACTATTCATCCAAACATCAAAGAAGGATTGCAAGATACTGTACATCACCTCAAATTTCCCTCTATCCTTATTCTCTCCCCCACCCCCATCCCTACCCCAATACTGATACTGATTGAAATAGTATGGAAACATGGAGCTATTAAAGAAAAGCTTCATGATGTAAAGCAGCTCACTTGGTCACTGGTATATCTTCTTCTTCAAAAGAAACATCGACAGGCTATAATTATAGCTATAACTCTCATGAAAGACAAACAGATCTAAAACATCATTACTAAATGAGACAAAACCATTACAAATTTAGGGAGGAGCTACAACACTTGGAACAGCTTGTTTTGGAAATAAAATCCAACATCGAAACTCCTTTGTATCCATTATACATATTTTACATGGCAAACGCCCC
>JAIPMN010002627.1:12394-35157 GCA_020650975.1 Apostichopus californicus | reverse complement strand
GCCTTTGAAGAAGATCCTGCTAGGATCGAAACGTCAGGCCGACTTACTTTTACACATTCTCCTACACAGGCTCTCTAGTGGATAAGCAGTTTGCTAACAGTTTTATTTTATTTTGATCCAAAAGTTTACACGCTTTGTGTATCATTGGAGGACAAGATTCAGAAGAAGAGGGTTGTGATGCTGGATTTAGTACACTCTTTTCTTTCTTGTCTTATGTCTCTAAATATACACAAATTTGAGGCTCCTTCCTTGCTAATTATGAGGTCATGTCCTTTTTGGTTTCCGATGCTTTGGGGAGTTCGCTGGAATCACTAAAACTGTTGACTCTTTGGTTCTATCTTTTATCCACAGATTCATGTACAGTATTTATATCCATTTCCCAATTAGTTCCTTAGTGGTCCATATTCATATAACATCTGTGTTAATAATGATCCCAGTCTTTCATTTTATCATTAATGTGTTTTTGTTAAAGCACATTCAAAGTCTGCTTGTGCAAGCCGCAGAAGTCAGTTAAAAGGAAGGTTGCACATGACAAGTATTGTGGATGGGTGTCAGCTACATATGAAGGGTCCATTTCTTCCTCTTGATTATGAAACATTGGTTTATTTCCAAGGCTAAAGTACCAGTTGTACATTGTACTTCATTAATTAATAAATAAGTTAACCAAACAAGAAAAGAAAATTTAAAAACTTGACAAGAGTTTTCGCCAGTAGAAACCAGTTTAGCATATTGCTGTAAAGATAGAATCCTTGACTTGTCGCCTTTTTTTTTATTTTCAGGAGAGGTGATTGATCAGAGGTATGATGAAATTATTCAAACTCTAAAACTGCCAAGGTAGGAGAAGTAGGATGGAGGAACGTCACTCTAATCTCCTGCGACAGTACCGGCCAAAATTTGTCCAGTCCGTGGAGGTGGACAGGCTCTATCCAATGTTGGTCAACACAAAGGTTCTCTCCCATACAGAGACCAATATGTTGGAAATGCTTCCGTCTCCACAGGACAGAGTTGAATGTCTGTTGGACATGTTGCCAAACAAGGGTAGTATGGCCTTTGAGTCTCTCTGCCTGGCTCTGGAGACCACATACCCTCATCTCTTGACCATTATGTTTCTAGGCAGCTCAACAACCCTGCAGATGGCACATGAAGGTGAGAATGCATTGAAATTTGATGGTTAAATGTATTAAGAATGTCTTGGCATGATAAAATCTACTGATTTATGGCCTAAGTGTGCATTATAATAATAATAATAATAATAAATGAGACTTATATAGCGCCAAATCAGTAGACAGAAGTCACTGCTCGAGGCGCTTTTCAAAGAAAGCAGATTAATTTACAGCAGATTAATTATTACAGATTAATTAGATTAATCAGATTAATTATTACATCTATAGCTGTAGTCTTGAACTTAAATACTGTCATATTTATGAGAGACCAAGTTTAAACTTACTGGAAGACAAAAATCTTTTAAATGTAGCATTACATTTGACTAAAAAGTACAACAGATTATTTCTTAAACAAGATTATACATGTATGTTGGAGATACACCTGTGTCATCAAATATTCCAAGAAGACCATAAATTGACTATAGCTTGGAAACGATTTAACACTATTGGATAGCTATAATATCGTCTAAATTCTGTGAAGTAAAATATGCTGTTAAAATGCACAGTTCAGTGATGGCAGAATATCCTCTTCCACAATTGTTATTATACACAGGTTTTGAACTTCTATACATTTACAATCATCTTATACCTCTTGTCAAAAGTTTTGTATCATCTTCTAAATTTTAAACAACATGGATTCTAAAACAGCAATTAAACAGAGTATATATCACCCTTGAACTAGTGAGTGTCCCTTCACACTAATAATCTCAACCTAATGTGTCTCCAAAAACAAAGCCTGCAAATGTTTTTTGTTTTGAAATTTATCAAGAAGAAACCAAACTAATTTATCACTGATGGGGATTTTCTCACCACAATCTTTTGGGAGAGGAGGCGGCTGTGGCTTAATAATGTCTTAAAGGATCTTCAATACTGTTGCCCTACCCATTTCCGTAAATCTTTGTATTATCAGATTATTAGAATCTTTGTACCTGAAGGTGAGGTCAACCAGGCTGTGGTTTGATGTTGGACTGTTACATGTAAGGGGGAGGGTTACTATGGAAGACATGTCCTCTGTTTGACCCCAACATCCTGGAAACAGAGAAGTTCTGTTTATGTGCCACTCAGTGGACTCCACTCATGCTGTGTTGTGTTCGGTCAGATCTCTAACCAATGTGAAGTGTTAGTTAATGCTTAAATGGTACAATACTTGCTTCAGGCAGAGATGCTGTACAGAGAGCTGTATTTAATTGTAGTGTGGCCTAAACTTCCAATAGCAACCAGTTCTACATACATGTGCAGTAAACCCACAGTTTTTCTAAGGTCCAATCTTTACACTCAAATAAAGAAGGCACTTATTATTTGGAAAGAGTGACAATGTAAACAATGACAAGTTTTTGAGTTCAATGAACTTTCATCACCCTCTGAAGCTTTGCCTCAAAGTAGTGTGTTGACCTTGGATGCCAATGTCCAGTGATAGAGTTATACTGATGTGTTAATTGTTGTTACAGTGTGACATACAGTAAGTGGAGAGTCTTTCAATGATTTTCAGTAAGGTCCAGTGGTATTACCAAACAATTAAATACATGTATACTGCCCAATCACTATCAGTACTAACACTCAAAAATGTTATGGAACTAATATGTGCCACTGTTTGTAAGACTAATGTTGAAAACCAGCATTTTTCTGTAACATACACATGGGAACTTGTCAACCTGTGCTTCCTGTTTATTTGAAACCAGAATAGCAATTTTCTATTGATTCCTAGACCTATGCTTTTTCTTTAGTTTTATCATTCAATTCTTTTGCCTGTATGTTGGGAGATATGTCTTTTTTCATGTCATTCCTTTCACTTCCTATCCAACATGTTTTATTTAGTAAAATTGTGTTGGTTAACTTTTGAACTGACAAAAATCATAGTGTCACTCAGTACAGGCCTATCTTTGTTTTTGCACGCTTATTGCACAGTTAATTATGTTAATATTGAGGTGTGAAATTAGTCATGGCGGTATGAGTAATATGTCAATAACAGTAAAACCAGTCTAATTATACTGATACTATATACCAGTATACTGAAAATATGAACGTCAACAGGAAAGTAACTTGTTGATAATAACGCAGTCATTCACTTCTAAAGCATTACAAAAACTTGGAAATTTGGATTTGGAAAATTGAAGTTGCAAGAATTAAGATTAACTCACTCCTCTTACCTCCTAGATTAATCTTCACTCCAGTCTACCTAACTTACAACAATTGCACGTCTCTGCTGATCCCATCAGTGTGTAGTCCTCTTCATTCCAAATGTACCATTCTGAGGTTTATTTCCAGAATGAACAAGTTTATTTGGGTAAATAATGCCACTACCTAAAGGATACATTGTTGGAGGAAGATTATGTCCTTGATATTAGAAATGTGACAAGGTATATATATCCTATAAATTTTCATACTGCCGGTATTGGTATAGGAGTCTGCTGTACTCGTAAAAACTGTGATAGAGCCATGCATTATGTTGAAATGAACATATACAGTGGGAGTGAGAACTGTCTGAAACAGAAGGTAGTGAGATGATTGGGATGAATGATTGTGTGTATTATTGTTATGAGTATTATGTAGTTTCCACTACCAGACAATGGTACAAACATTTTCGGTATCGGATTTGGGCTTAAAGGCATTGAAGACTCGCCCCAAACCATGTGCGGCCATCTGAAAAAGCTAACTTTCTGTTGCTTGCAAGTGACGCTTTTGTTCGTGTCGCTACAAAATGCAGACAGTAATGAAAGGTGATACCTTGTTATCTTTAGCTGGACCTGAGATGTCCATCGCTGTATCGTTTGTATATTGTGCTGTGGGTATTGACGGCAGCTGTATGTACTGACTGTACACTAGTGTCTAATTACCGAAGGTAGCAAGCTGTGTGTGTATATTCTGGGATCGATGGTGGTGTTTAACACTTCTGTTACACTTCATTCGAAACTAGGTCAGATTACCAGCATTAGACGTTTCTTTTTGCCCGAGTCTTCACACCCTTTAAGGCTATTCCATGAGCATACTAAGGAACATATAATATTGATGAATACATTGATCAGTAGACCTCTGGACCTTCATTTTCAAGACCATCTGTCGATCTTTCTATTTGCCAATTCGCTGTTTAGTCCCTTTAAATATGTGATTCCCTATCGTGAGGAAACATTCTGCTTGTCTCAATGTTCACCGTTTTAATATTGATGGGACACACATCCTTCCAAGAAAATGAAAGCCTCTCAAGACATTGATCATTGTATTCCTGTCTTCCATTGTTATGTATTATAAGAGATGTATTGTTCAGATCTGGCAGTAATATTGATTGCTCTGCAGTATGTCTTCAAACAGCACTGGGACACAGCAATTGAATGTAAGCTGCAAATTCACAATGTACATTTAAGACATGATATCAGTAATGAGTGATTGTTGCACAGAGTTGTCAACTTATCAAGTTGATCATTAAGATTGTGAATATTTATTAAGGAAATGTGCGAGGCTTATCTTTCATCTTCTTGAATGTTGTGGCTTTCATATTACAAACTGAAGCAAACGGCTGCCTTGGACGATACGCTGTAGGGCAAGAATGGGGTGAGGGGAGGGGGACACTGTGGGGCAAGACTGGGGTGAGGGGAGGGGGACACTGTGGGGCAAGACGGGTGAGGGGAGGGGGGTCCTCACGTATCTCAGACCGAACTACCGAACATTGCATATTACATATTCCTCTCTTATCTGACTCTACTCTCTGATCATGCAAAGAAATGACAGAGTGTACACATTGCTGCATTGCACAGTCTCTAGGTATTGACTTCGTTCCTCGCTTACCTGTCCCCTCACAACCTTAGCACCCTCATTCTACCGTGCCTAGAAATGTCCTGTTAACCCTTTTGAACACTGTGCGAGCAAAGTCTTCCCTAGAAGAAGCAAGACCAACAATATATATTTCAGTCGTATGAACTCTCTCTATATATATACAGGAAGTATATTAACTAGTTTGCAACAGATTGAGCGGATGTCCACTGTTTGAGGATGAGGCTCAGTGAATTTCTTTCATATTTCATTCGTGTAAAATAGATATATAGTTGTAGGTCTATCAGACAGATGTGTACTTGAAGTCAATTAGATTTGAATTAGTTCCTGTAGGATAGGGTTTGGCAGTTTTGTTGCAATTTCTGTCATCTGCTGTTTAAGTAAAACAATGACAGATGTGAACACAATACCCAAGGGACGTAGTTGACTGTGTCATTGATATCTAGTCAAACAGTAAACTCAGTTAGAACATGTTACTTTTAGCTTACTGATATATGGTACAAGGAGATGCTGGAAGCTTGCACCTGTGAGGAGTTGGGATGATAAAGTATCAGAGAAGATGTTTGTGCTTTGTTGAACTGTTTGATACTCCGACAGTACATACTGGTCTTATTTCCACAAAAACTTTTTTGCAAAGCAGCGTCTACATTTTGGTTTTTCATTCCTCTCTTTGTCTTTGGATGTCACAGGTATGTTCTGTCTGTTGTTGCAAACTGTTTCCCCCGAATACTTTTTGAATAACAACAAGTAAATCCCATATCGACCAACATCATATTCATTATTGTTATTCAGTTACAGTATTGTACCTGCTATCTTGCACTCTTTTTAAGCTGAAATCAGGGCTTGACACAAAAATATGAGAAAGGAGGGTCTGTTTTCTGCAATCATTGTAAAGATATATTATGATGAAGTAAACACCATTGATGTGTTCTCATTCTATATCAAATGACTTTGCTGTTACAAAAAGGTTTATATTCAGTCTGTTTGTGAGTCCAGGGAAATTGGCAATCTGAGCCACTTGTAGGCGTGTGTATACTGCAAACTCAAGTCAGGTACGTGTACAGAATTCACTTTTGGTAATGGGAACTTTATAAACAGATATATAAATAGTTCAGTGTAGTGTTTACCTGGTTATCACTATATAATATACAGAGCTTCCTACTAAATCAGGTGGGAGTTCAAAATAACAGTGCTCAAAGTCATTTGTTGCAATATCGAACGAGAACACCAGTTGCTACTAAATTTGAATTTTTCAAACCCATGGTGACACCAATACAATAATACCTGCAAGTCCATTTGTACTGTGGACACAATGCCTAAGTTCATAACTCCTTGGTTACAATGGGGTAACTGTAAAATTCTCTATTTTGAGTGAGTGAACATCGTCAAAAGGGAGGAAAGATTTCAATTTAAAGACAAAAACACAGCTGTTCATGTCATAATACTGTTTTGGGCTTTACCAAAGTTCTTTTGTCCTTGGGAAGGAGTACAAAGGTAGTGCTGGCGTGTTGTAACTTGTTCCATTAAACAATGGTTTATTACAGAGTTGAAATAGCTATTTAATCACACATATATATGGTAAAGCATGCATGTCAAGTTGAAAAAAAAAAAAAGCAAGGGTGTCCTAATCTTTGTAATCTTCAAAAAAAAAAAAACTGGAAACAGATAATGTATCTCTTTCTTCCCAGTCTACCTTTCAGAACTGCTCAGTGTTATATATTCAAGAACACATAAACTGTACCGTGAAATATGTCTGTGCAGAGCTAATTATGTAATAGAAAGTTCTATACATACTATGCTATTTCATACACATTCAGTTGTATTTTAACTCCGACCTGATAAAAAATACAGGAGACGGTTACACTCTTGCTCTCGACTAAGAAATTTCTGTCTGCGTACGTTCTTCGATACCCACGCCTTGGAACCTCCGGTAATTTTTAGTTCCCTTTGCCAAGATAGAAAACTAAGCACCAGTACATTTGGGTTTTTTAGAGGCAGTTAGCACATACATCTGGCTGTTTAGAAAAGAGACTAGGCTAGATTGCTAGATATATGTGTGATGTGCAGTACTGCTTTTAATACCTACTGTACTAGTAGCCTATCAAAGGGTCGTAATTGCGGGATCCTAATTGTGGGATCTGATCCGCATTTACGCTATTGGTCGGTCACTAGATATAAACATGAAAAAACCTAACCAGGCATTCCACCTTATGTCAATGCATGAAATCTACCTGCGAAGAGCCTGAAAATAGTGTTGTTAATGTGATATCACCATTGGAACACTGAACTTCATACATGGTATGTAGAGCCATCCAATAGAGAGCTGTTTTTGTGGAGGTCAAAGGTTGTTTGACTTCTAACATAGGTGAAAAAGGAACAACCATTAAGCAACTCCAAATAACAATACATGGTGGGATATCATCACGCATGTGTTTAATTAGTGTATATGTTTGTGTACTATAGGTATTGCATTCATGTGTACACATATTACTGTGGGATAGAAAAATACATCATCTTCATTTGTATCGGCATTCATATGGGTTGATTTCAAACCTGTATTTCGGTGTGATTGACAGTAAGTTTCAGTTTGAACATGTTTAGTACAGTATGATATACTAGTCAAGTTTGAGTCCCAGAGCATGGATCTGATCATGGATTCTGACAGCTTTGTAGGATAATGATTGGGACTCCACCCATTGAACAATGAAAGAAAGTTAATTGCTTTCAATGACCCATGGTATTTTCCTATCAGGGCCTATTAAGTCAAGAATCGCTCAGCAGAAAAAGAAACATATTAAAATACAGGAAAATTCAAGCCTGTAAATGCATATATGATCTGTGAAATAAGTATCTTGTTGCAGCACTTGGATTACATTGTGCTATTACTGTTCCCAGAGGACAATCCTATTTTTCAGCATAGTGTAATAAATCAGCTAATCCCCCTCCACACCTGCATGCACATTCTTGGTCATTGGAATCCCGAAAGGGACCATTCAATGAGTGATGAATATGCTGAAGGTGTTCTACCTCACTATTTAAGTATTACATATTTGTTTGACACAAGTCCTTGAAACTTCATCCCTCTCCAATCTTAAGCAGGTTCCTGCATGTGGTTACCAAGTGAACCAAATCTACCAAATACATTGCAAATGATGTAGTAAAAAATGAGAAGTTATAATATTGCAACATTTTGTTGCCTGAGCACTTAAAATTGTGAGTTTTCACATACATGTATAAGAACACATAAAAAATGAAGCTAGTGGGGAATGATAAATTTCAATTGAAAAAAATTGTCATGTTAGCAATTGATATATTTTTATTGTTATGAAAGAAATATATGAAAACTGTGACCCTCCTTCATCACTTGAAATGAAAAATATTTATTTGAGATAATGAGAAGCATTGATATGGGGTTTGGAAGTGACTTGTATTATCACAAACAAGACAAACTTAGTTACTCAATCATGGCAGTTAAATATTTTTCAAAATATTTATGAGGAGATGGGGGGTGCATTATTTCTGCCTCACTAATGTTGGCTTCTCTCTCTTTTCTCCTTTCTGTTGCATTTCTCTGACTAGGTTCATCTCAGTCAACGGTTTCATCAGGTACATCCGAATCTGATATGGAAGATGCCGGAGGAGGTAGGTCTAATAGCAGACAATGTAGAGACTGGATGTTAGAAAACAAGTTATTAAAGTACCAGTCTTCTCATAATAACATTTTAATGTTATAGTGACATTACTTATATAGGATTTCATTGTTTACTGTGTTCCTAACTTCCCTGTCTCCTCAACTGCTGCACTCTTGATCTGCCTTGTCTGAAGCACTCGATGACCATTACCCCATGTTCCTCTCTCTGGGGACTGTCACATTTTGCTCTACCGCCTCCTCATTCTACCACCCAAAGAGACAGGAGCATTTAATTGAGAGTAGAATCTTCAAAAATCCTGACTTTGGTAACTCATTGAAGCTTCTTCTAGATCTTACTTCACATTCATCGTCAGGAGCACTTCTCCCCCACAAAACTTGCATGTGCAGCCTTTTCTTTCAGTGCATATTTGAAAACCTTGAATTTCCTTTAGCTCTCCTGTTTGTCGCTCCTATGTTTTTAGTGTGTGGGCCAGTTGCACAGCATTGCATTTGGGTCTGCCCTTCCCTTCCCCCCTCCCCCTTTATCTGCTCATTTGTGTTTCCTGTATGGTGACTACTTCACGAATGATGGCTATAATGTAGAGGCTCAGCTTGTTGTAAAAACTTGTGCACTAGATGTATTCTGTCTTGTTGAACAATTTGTTGTTTATTCCAGCTGTGAAGATGAAAGTAATTTCTTATATATATGTGAGGAACTTTTGTAAATTATACAAATTTTGAAATTGATATTCTATTGTTATGAAAGCAAAACCAGTAGTAAAACTGTGTATCAAAAGTGTATTGAAAAATGTATTGAAGTAAGGGTACAACAAAATTTGAAAGTAATATTCACTTTTTGAAGCCATCTTGTTATTAACAAGCTTTCATTGCATTTGGGGTCCTTCAGTCTTGTCATTTCCTATACTGGATGGATAACCACCAGCCATCAATACTGGCAATATTGTGAATGTTGGCTAACACGACAAGACATATATTCTACTTATATTCCAGAGAGGTGCATTGTCAACTCAAGGCAATTCAATTTGTATCAAACTTTCAAATTGCTGCCTGATAAATTGGGAGTTACAGCAATAGCTGTATAGTGTGACACACAGCCACCACAACAATACAGTTATTGACCTTTGATCTGTTGCTGTAGCCTGCCAACTACCTATCTGTCTTGCGTTTTAGTACCATCTGCTATTCATATCCATTTAGAAGGTGGGTGGTGTTCTTCCACAGTCTGGGAAACTAAAATAATGACCAGGTATGAAAGGGGGAAAAACCATTTGTTTAGTGGTTAGGTTTGTTAAATAAAGGGTCATGAAACTAGGTAAACCACTTATTGTACAAATTCTGCTTTCTGGCCTATTGGAGGAGAACAGAACTTAATGAGAGCAATATTCAGGTCTATAAACCTGTGTATTCTCTGTATATATATATAGTGCTTGGTTCACCTTACAGTATATGACATACATAATCTTTGCTCTGGTAAACATGCTAACTTGGTCTATTATGGCTAACTTCATTCAGTCTGATTAACTTATGGAAGGCCAAAGAGGACACATTTGGGAGTAATTAACAGTAATGTACACAAGATAGTACATAAAATAATATTATTATTTTCATCCCCAAGTACTCCTACAGTAGATGCTTCAAGTGATTCAGACACTGTAGGTGAGATTTTCTGCAGACTACAGCATGGCTTACAAGTTGATTGAGTGGTACTGTAGATGCATACTCCAAAGGGCTTTGGTGCAAAGATTGGAATTGTCTGGAAATAGCATCTGTCCTGCCAAAATTATAATTTTAGGATATGTGTGCTTGCTGTCACCACAGTCACGTATGGGAACATCAGTATTGAAAATAGGCCAGTAGTTTGTAATCAAGCTATTTTTACTCAATGTCTCAGTCACTGAAGCAAAGAACCTTGTTTGCACTTGAACCATGGAAGTTTGCTTGAACTGCGTGAAATTTCTGCAAAACACAAAAACCCGAAATGTCCTCCAGCAGGTTTCATGGCCGTGAGGCTTGTATACAGCTTATTTGTCAGTTCCAGAGGTATACATGTTTTGATACTTCTTCGTCTTGTATAAACAAGACATCCTGTTTTGTTTTGGTGGGGTAGGGGTGCAGGGTTGTTAGTGGACATTTCAATTGCAAGATCACCTGTTCGATGTGTGATTGAGTAGTCTGTCGTCATTTACGGCACACCATGTAGATGTACAATATTTCCCTCAACTGTTTACTTGTTTTCAACTAACAAATGAACTTTCTCATCTACCTAACTGACAAACTTTGGTAACATTAAAGCATGACCAACTCACAGGTCACCGTACTCCCTTTCCTTCTGTTTTTGCAGATCTTCTCATCCACAAATATGTCATAGGAAATTCGTATTGGAAATGTCTGTTTGATTGCATTTTTATCTCTGACCGTGGTGTCTTCACCTGTATTTATGAGTATCATACCTGCTGCTAGGTTTGACTGTTAAGAGGACATTACCAGACATTAAAACAACAAAAAAAGTCACATTCAGTGCAGCGAGCTGGGCAAATATTTACTTCATTCAAGTTTTCCACATCTCTCGGTGTGTTTGTCCACATTTTCATGAGTTTGTCAAAATACGAATTTGATTAGACATGGTACTAGGAGACTTGTATGGAAGCACTTTCGTACACAGAACTCTTATTACTTAATGTAATAAAGATTGCTTATTTCTAGCAAAATTTTCAAATAATCAAATCTGTCTTGCCACCTCTGAATTATTGTTGTGTGAAATTTACATTCTGCCCTTTAAAATGCTGGGTGTGTGAAGTCAATCATTGAGAGGACATGACGTCCACTGATGGAAGCTGTCTTAGTGATTTTACATCATACTGTAGGTGGTACCACTAATGCACTGGGTTTGATAGTTGTACTTTTTGTAAATTTTGTAAAGATATGGTTGTACAATTGCTGTCCACTTCACATACCTCCCAGACTTCTTGATGTACCTTTTCCATTAAGGAAGACAAGTTTCAACAATCAGAAATGATTGTTCAGCAATCGCTGCAATCCACTCAGGTTTTTCATTCAGTACCACCATAGGTTCCAATGACTTCATAGCTGCGGTCATGCAGCTTATGGCGAATCAAAGACCTGTTTTCCAGAAGTTCCCTCGTTCCTGGAGCATAAATGGAGTACAGGGGATTTAGTCAAATAGCCCGTTCGAGCCTATGGTGACTTCATCCTTATATCACCTTACATACAAAAGTCTTTGTCTCTAGTGGCAGGGCATCAGCCCTCTATCGTTGGCTCAGGGTCACATGTGTTTCATTCCCTAATTCGACTGATACCAGATCAGTCCTTCTTAACAAAGTACCAAACTCTGAATTTTCGTTCCATGGGATTTCTTCATGTGTGAGATTTCTCATTTCTCATCAGTCAGAGAAAACCGTGGTGTTCAATTAGGGCATTGTTATGGTATATCGAGAAGACTAAGACTTTACGAACATCATCAAAACTGTTCTTCCCCCCTCCCCCCCCCCAGGTACCCCTGATTCTTTCTCTTTACTGTACTCACACTGTCAGTGTAGTTCATTGCACATCGTGGTGCAGTAAACTGCCGATAAAAAAAAACTTGAGTGTAAATTTCAAAGTAAAACCAGCATGTTGAGTATGTCTGGGGCCTCTGAAAACAAAAGCATTCAGTTTTTTCCTGTGTGGAATATGACAATTGTATAGCAGAGCGGGGTACACACTGTATGTATTGCACCTGCTGTTAATGGAGGCTACGTTTATCTCACTCTTTTTGGCCTAGCTTTTGTGGATTTGTTTAACCTCACTATGTTGGAGTCCCTGTTAGTCATGAGACTCAGTGGGATAGCTACTCAAGGGCAGACAAATTTGATATTACTGCAGATATTTCTAGCTTATGATGAGTTTTGCACACAAACTATAGCATAGTATAGCACTGCATGGTTATCAAGGTTAATGTTTGTGTTTTCTGTTTACTGAAGGATAGGTTTCACACCATTGTGAGTCGTTAAAAGGCCACTTTGAGATCATCCATAGAAGTGTAGGTTATTTTTAGAAATTTGAAAACCCACCTTAATTGATCTGATGTCTATTAATGCAATCCCCCTGAACTTGCATCATTTGATCAAAGGATCTCCAAATACGTATGTTAGGATATGTATAGGCTTATGCATGTATCATTCTGTTACTCATTTCGGGGACAAGGATCTTCTCATAGCCTAAAGTATCAGTTAAAAGTATGGGTTTTAAAACTCCTCTGATACTCAGTACTTTGCTTGGAGCGAGCTGATTGTCGAAAAAGATCCACATGTTACACACCATATCAGTTAATTGTAGTGTTCCCCTTTCTGTTGACTTTTGAAGTTTATTTACACTGCGGCTAACTGGCAAAGGGAAGACAGGTCAAAGGAGACTTGGTTGTTTGTGAATGCTTTTAGTCATAGTCACATGACCTATACAGTCTGTTCTGTCTCATTGCCTGGCTTTTGTTTGTTCAGTCTTTTGTTGTTTTGCAGGCTCGATAAAATATCGTTTGATCAGCTTTGGGTTTATTTGTCTACCTTAGCTATATTAATGGGTTCATGTTTAAGGGATATTTTTCATTGAAGACTTTGCAAATAGACATTTTTTAATGGTGATGTAAACTTGAATTAGCTTAAACCTATGAACTGAAAGTCTCCGTTTATGGCTAGAAATGATCACCTTAACAAAATGTGAAATGCAAATAGTCCTCAAATACAAAACTCTGAATACAGCTAGTATTTTTTATTTGCAAACTTAGGGCCTAATTTGATTGAACATTAGAAAGACTGCAATAGGATAATCTGAGACAATTAGTAAACCATAGAATATTTTCTATAGGGAATACAGTAAACAAAATTAGATGCAGGGAACTTTAAATGTGTTACCAATATGGAAAAGGTGTTTTGTGTGAATTCTTGTACATAGAGAAAGGACAAACTGGTTTCATAAATATATGACAATTGAAAATGGTAGCCGTCAGAAATTTAAATTTGAATGAATATATATCATGGTATGGAGTTGCCATGAAAAATTGTACACCTCGAATTGTACAGAAGCTCTCATTACTTAATAGAGCCGTGAAATGTCAACAAAACTTAAAGTTAACTCATATTTTAGGTTGCCCCTTCCTTGTTGAAGTTTGGAAAGATAATCTTAGATATATAAGAATGTATTGACAACACAGAGGTCCCAAGTGACCCGCATTTTGCGGGTTTGACCCACATTTAGACACCCAAACCCGCTGACCTGTGCAAGCTTCCGAAAAACCCGCATTTCGATTTCCCTTTACAACAAAAAAAGAAAGTTGCACAATAATTTAACTTTGAATTAGCGATCATCCTTCAGATCCAAGTAATAAGTCCGTAATTTGCTAACCAAATCACTCTCGTCTAAAGTTGCAACATCGCAACTTCTGCAACTTTGGTCTGTTTATTGTGACAATTTCCACTCAGTTTGATAATCTGATTACACAAATTCAACATCGCTCCAAATTGTCGCGCTGCACGTCCTCTCCTTCGGACCTTTATACACGTGGGTAGTTGTTCTAACACATCAAGCTGTATATATTTCTTTCTCAAAGTGGCCAGCTGACATACAGTATGTTTGCCATGGAGAATTTATCAAAAATAAAAATATCTTCCAGCCAAAAATTCCTAAATAAATGCCACCATTATGCACATAGGCATCATCGGAATTAAAAAAATAAATAAAAAGGGGAGGGGATGTCCCCCTCCTTTTGGATCCCTCCCCCAGGCTGCAGATAAACAAATGGATAGATTGGTGATGAATCAGCATTTCGCTTCTGGAAACTTGAGAGCCATGACAACCTTTAGTACAATGGTACATTTATTATAGTGTTTTTGCTAGTCTGACTTGGTCTATGTAGTTTCCTGAATAGTCAAATTTGAACTAGCGCCCTCACTATAATGTGTCTCAGCAGGATACTTGAAGGTGGCAATATTAATATATTCCATGATTCAACTCTTGTTATTTATGCAGTGCTGGATATGATGGTTTAGTGATAGCGAAAGAAATGTACAGTCTAGGGTACCTGTTCTTATGATGTCTGAGGTGAACATATTGAGGTCACTGATATCACAAAGCTTTGGTATTCATTTAAGTTAACTTAGTGCAATTAGATGGGTTTAAAAAAGGGTCACCACTACTCAAACATGCAGATTTTTAGAACTGTTTTTGTGTAGAAAAAGAGTTCATAACGTACATGCAGAGTTGCGTTTGGTTACCTGCCTTTGGCAGACAAATAACTTGTGCAATGAAGTTAGCTTGCATGTGTGTTGTATGCGTGCGTGTGGGTGTGTGTGTGTTTATGTATGTGTGTGTGTGATGCAAACCTCTATACACAATTTCTCAGAAAGTGTGTGGTTGAACTTCATACACCGTAATGAGCGCAATTGCACTATTGTTTTGTGTGATGGTCAAAGGTCATTTCAGGTTAAGACAGGTCAAAATCTGAAGAGCTTGTGTCAAAGAGATGGATAGTCTTTATTTAAAACACATAAGTAGAAAAAATGCTAACTTTTTTTAAACTTTCCATTGAAGAATCTAAAGACTGTGCCACTGTGGAAACAGCTAAGTGACTAAAGTTACTTCAGGTTGGTGGACTTGTCTTACTAGTTCCCTGAAGAAGTTATAATAATACCGGTCATAGATCAAACTGATTACTGTTTAGTTCTGACATGACTATTGGCAACAAATCAACTGTAAAAAAAAAAAAAAAAAACCTTCAGTTTGCTGGTTATATTTTCACGTCATACCTTATAAATATATGGTGCAGCTAAGGAGAAACTGATACAAAATATAATTGTAAATGTTGCAGTGTTGTAAACTATAAGGGGACTTTGTTTTGTGGAGTTCAATGCATTACCAATGAATAGTGCTATGCTCGTATAGACTCTAGACCTGCTTGCATGACTCATTTAGGACAAAACTTGTCCTCTGCCTCTATTCCTTGCTGGTTTGAACTTTTCCAGTCAAGTGTGTCTGTATTCAGTGGAGTTTATACTGTGTTCGTAATCTGAATTTCTTATTTTGATGAGACCAATCAGTAAGGTTTTTTTTTTTTTTTTTTCATTAGGTAGTCAAAACTCTGTCTCTAGAAATTTCTAAATTGATTTTAATATTCCCACAGGCTTGGACTCTAGGCATCACAATTAGTAGACCAAATAAGAAGGTCTATCTCTCATGTCATTATCCTGGACAAATGTTTTGATTTCAGAAGAGGTTTGGATTTTAAAATATAGAGAATTGAAGAAGAGCTGGAGACTGACGGCAATTTCTAGCTTCCAGGGTTCAATTTCTATCTATAATTTACTGTGGATGGTGAAAGTTATAACTGTTCATAGAGTGTTCTTAAAGCAGTATGTTAGTATTTATCTATATAGCTTTTAGTTATAGCATAATTGTAGGTGTGATGAAGTACCATGTATTGCTGCTGGAACTGTTTATTCGCTTAACATTTCATGCAAAATATCAAACTTTGTCTGATTGTCAAATTAGCCAGTCACGGTTATTGATTATTCCCTTAAAGGCTTATGATCATTCATTCAGGCGCGTAGCCAAGGGGGGGGGCGAAGGGGGCAGCCGTCCCCCCTTGAGCATATTTTTAAAATTTTTTTTTAATGTTTTTATGATATCGCTAGTAATTTCAAAAGAGAAAATGCTAAGATGCAACTTACAAGGCCTGGGAAGTGCCATTTCCAGCGATCTGGGAGGCATTTTCAGCCGAAATTTTCTTGTACGCTTCGCGCCAACCATGGTGGCACTACGCTTAGATAGTATGAAATGCAGTATCTACGGCTCTGAAAATTTTTCTACATTTGCCCCCCCCCCCCCCCTTGGCAAATTCCTGGCTACGCGCCTGCATTCATTTGGTGAAAACAATGCAGGGATGCCTAATAAAGTTTGATTTATACAAAGTTCATACAAAAGTAAATATAACTGCTGATTATTACAATTATTATTATTATTTTAGATATATGAACAAAACATTGGTAGGTGTGGACTTAATTGGACATTAAATATTGCAGTGTACGGTCCTAATGAATACCAAGAACAATAAGCTTAAAGAATCTATGATTAAAGAACAATTAATTGAATTTTGTTCTTAGTGTATGCTGCTTTAAAGTAGTCATTAGTGGAGGAAAGGGTGGGAGCAGTTATTCTTCCTTTAGGTCATTAGTAGTACATACAATTAATGTTAGAATCTTTAGTTAGTCTAATGTATCTGTGTAATGATTGATTGTTTAATGGGACAATCAAGGGACCAGATTATATCCCGTTGGTGATTTGAGTCATTGTCATCTATGTGTATAGCCAAGAATATTATACTACTGGCACTAAGGGTTGGTCAAAGGGGATTAAAGAATAAGTGCAAAAGTTTGAAGAAAGACTTCTCCATATATTTATGGGTTGGAAATTAAAAAAGAAAAAAAACAAAATGCTGGTCAAGATGTACTGCCAGACATTGGTTGACCATTACTCGTAAAGTTAGTTCTTTTTCTCTGGTCAAGATTTTCTGCCAAAAGTTGGTTGACTTTGACTCATAGAGTTATTTATTTTTTGTCTGCACTTTCATTTATTGACACCTTTGTTCTAGGTTTGCAAACATTTTATCAGCTGATCATACAACCTACATTATTAATGAGCCAATTAAACTGAAAATTCCTGATATATATGTTAAATTTCTACAATCTCTGATTATTTATAAATGAAATTCTGTTCTTAGGTCTTCAGTCCAGAGTGACATATTTGTTAATGTTTTACAATTGTTTTTAGAATTCTAATCCTCTGTAATACATGTCTTTACATTGTATCACACAACAAAGAATGAAATATTAACTCTAACTGTGTGTTATGTTGCCTTTTAAGTATTTTGCATGGAAGTTAATCTGTGATGTATTAGATGTCATTCTGCTTTGAATTGTTAAACATAGGGGACATTTTCAGACTTTGCTCCTTTCTCACAAAATGTTATTATAAGTGCTTGCTCTTGTGGGGTGCTTTCTGGCACTTCTTGGAACATCTAAATACCTAGATGATAGAGAAGAAAGATTTCTTGACTGTTATCAACCTTTTCATTGTTTGTAATCACTGGTCTAAAATTAGATTGAAAATACTGATAAAAATCTGTATAATGTGTATCGTAAGATCAGCTAATCTGAATAATTCTTTGTTTCTAATTCTCCCTGGCATCCTTGCTTGCAATCAAACCCTGTGTTTATTTTAGAGCCTCCTCACTGGTCCGTCCTATTTGCAGTGACTCATCAGCAACCGTTGTTCAGAGCTGGTAGGGAACCAGCATTACTCATTGCTTTATGTTGATTACAAAATGATTGATGACTGGAATACTGAGATGAATATGAATCGCAAGATATCATGTTTTAATTATGAGGTAACCTGCTTCTTGCCTAAACATATCGTTCTGTATTACTGTCAGCTATGATGTGGCTCTTGGCTCTTGCCTTGCTCGATGACATATCAATGGAATAAATTATTAACCAGGCGTCTTTGTTGCTTTGTCAGGATGAACTCTGTATTGTGTATGTTAATGTAGGTTGAGTATTGTTGTTTAATCACTCCCACGAGCCCAAACTTGCGTTCGTTGATTTCTGTTAAGACATTTAGGCATACAAACTTGTGCATGGCTAGTATTTTAGTAAACATTGGATTGTCGGATAAGAAGCAACCAATTTACTTTGTTCTCATTGTGAACATTAATGTAAGAGTTCATTTTGACACCAGTTGGAAAGCAAATTATGTGACTCTTTGATTTGAAAATTTATTATTGATTGAGTTTGTTCATTTATCCCATTCTTTTCAATGGTCAATTTGGTACAATCATCTCACCTAGAACCTGTCTATTGTCCCTGTCTTCCATGTAAAAAGACCTCCAACTGTGAACAGGTTAAATGCAAAAATGTCACAATATAAGCTTTGACATTGTAATAAAACAGCAAAATTGAATATGACGATATTGCCAGATATCATAGTGTCAATTGATATGATCTTCCTTGGAAAGGGTAAATGTTACAATCATATTGATCTCCATCATCGTTACATTGTGCACTGTCTGTTGAAATATGATGGACTAGAAGTGACATACAGTACATACATGTACAGATATATAGCTTGAGAATCTGCTCCTGGCATAGCTTTGTGTATACAATGAGTGGAAACAAAGACTAAGCATATAGTTGTATCCACCAGAGATACAAACATACAAACTATGGCTTCTAAGCCCATCTATGTTACTGTATTCCATGCAGGAAGTCAGTTGGTTGTGGATATACTATATGTAGTTGTTTGGTGCCCATGACAGAGTATTACATAATATGTCTGCATCCGTCAAGGGAGCTAGAAATCGCTAATAATCTGGTTCCGACTGACATGAAGGAATTCTAGAAACAAAGTTTATCTCAGTTATTCTAGATCAACCAGACCTAAATTGCGTGACAATTCACTAAGGATTCATTAAGGATTCATTAAGCCTAGAGCTGCAGGATTCTAACTCATTTGCCTACATTAATGTCATTTCGGTGCACAGATATGTTTGTTATTGGGAAGGGAATACAATCTCCCCCCTCTTCTTCCTTGTCACATTAAAAATTATAGAGAAACAGGAAAGAAAAGAAATTTTTGATTACAAGAAAACCTTGTATTGTGCTAGCTACAATTTAACAGTCCTTGGTCGTTAATACATGCACATCAGAGAGAAATGTACAAGTTTTGATGACACCTTTCCAATTTGAACAATGGTACTACTATTGTAGCCAGTTAATTACAATTATGTGAAAACACAGCTAGTTTATTGCACGCATGCGTTCATGTAAGTGATTTATATCAAGTGACATCACGTTACCACACAGCCAATACTAATTATGTTGATGTCTAAAATGTTTGGATTTAGTAGTACCAGTGACAGTTGGCTGCTTCGCAACTTTGAAAAGGATTCAAAGGTCACATTTATCCCATATGAAATTCATTTAACCATGTAAATAAGAGAAAATTTGTTGGATGGAACTTTTTTCCTAGATCTTTATTATCCATGAAATGTCATGGCTGACATACAATTTGATTTCATTCGGTCTTTTCATTTTTCATTTCATTTTTCTGTTATTATTGCTAGCTACTGCTACCGTGAATAATAAAATCACCCCGTGTGAAGTGTAATAATGTCAGGAGCTGCCTTGTAATATTAGGCTTGCAAAATATGGATTACAGGGGCTACCTCAATAAATCTCTCTCTCACATATTTCAATCAATAGAGAACTGCAGTGGGGACTCTGTTTTCATTTACCATGTGATTGGTTGGTTTAACACTGGTAGTCGTACAGATGAAAGCTTCTCAATTTGGCAAGCATAACAGGCGACTGGATTGTGGCTTGACAAGCAAGGCACACTGGTGGGTCTAAAGACTATGGGATTATCTTCAAAGTAATGTGCGGCCTGTGTCTTGGTGGACGGAGAGGATTAATAATTTACAAACATCATGCTTTTGTGGTGAATGTGAATTGGATTCTCTGGTAGTTTATGTCCTGTCTAGAGATGGGTGTTGTTTACCATTCATTTCCTACAAGTTTTCCAATTTGGAGTAACTGTGTTTCTGAAAGTGTGACTGTCAAATTATTTTTTCTTGTGATTTATTTTTGCTGTTGGATTTGATATTGTTGTGGATCAGTTCTTTTGACATGTTATTTGGACAGTTTTCACATCTTCTAATCTTCTGTCAGACTGTTAGACATATTTCCTGCTTTGGTTAGCTGCGATCTGTTATAAAGTTCTAGTTGAGTTTCTGTTGTTTGTTCAAATGGTGAATCCAAATTATCATGGAGTTTAATGGCTCATCTAAGGGAACTTTCCGAGCTGTTTGTGTTTACAGCAGTGGGAAGTATTTTGTTACTGACGTCTTTAGTTGAAACATTACAAAGTAGCCCTCTTTTCCAAAACATTGCACCAAGCTGGTAATTCATGACAATGAAACTTTCTCTTGAAAACTATTAATAGAGTAGATATATCAGCAGTGACAACGAGTTAGTCCTAGTTTAAGTGTTGATTTGTTGTGTTTTAGGAAGATCTTTAAGGATGCTCATGCAACAGATCTACAGAGTGGTGTTTAATGATGTGTATTTGTATTCATATTAAAGGCATGTATCAAGTGCAACAAGGCACAGTACCTGCAGAAGTATTGTTCTGTAATAGGTCTGCAGTAAGTATGAATCTGACTTAGATTGCTGCTGTTTCTGAGCTGCAAATATAATTCAATGTAATTCAACATTCAATGTAGTGTGATGCTGAATGCTTGTGTTTGTGTGGAACAGTACAGTAGTTGACTGAATTGTGTATCGTTATGACATAGGTATGGTAAATAATTGTACCCATGTAGCACAGGTATACTGACTTATTGTACCCAGTTTGTGACATGATACATGGACTGATGGTTACCCTTGTATCCCCGCTGGTTGCACCTTTATAACAAATGTAAACTGACTGATTGTACCCGTGTAACACAGGTATGCTGACTTATTATACCCAGTTTGTGACATGATACATGGACTGATAGTTACCCTTGTATCCCCGCTGGTTGCACCTTTATAACAAATGTAAACTGACTGATTGTACCCTTGTGACACAAGTTAAGTGACTGATTGCACCCTTCTGACACAGGTTCAGTGACTTATTACACTCCTGTGATGTAAGTCTATAACATTTCTTAGAACTTACCAACACAGCTTCCAACATACTCATAAGACATTTCCCATGATATCAACATTTCTTTGGGCTATGAGATATTTTCTGCTGAAGTCATTGCTTTTGCCCATGGTGGTAACATTCCCACGCTTATTTTTGAAAAATGGCATTGCTATATCCGGGAATGTTTCAAAGTCAGGAGCTTAACCTTTGTATTCCTTTTGAAATAATATTTGTAGGCCTAGGGCATTTAGATGTCTTTATATCCTCTCCTCTGTAATTTATTTGTAGGTATTTTGAATTTTATGGATATACCTTTTAGACTAAGAAATATATAATTTGTTTATACCAAGGAAGGAATATCAAGGAAAACAAAATGACATGGAATCTTAGATAACGGTGCTCAGAAAAATGATGATGGATAGACTATATATACCTGATGTTGGGCTGTAGCTGTTGGCAAACTTTGTTGAGAAAGATATACCCAAATCAAGGACTTGATTTTATAAATCAGTTGCATGTAATTATTTAGAAACAAAATTTACAAAATAAAGATTAGACAGCAGAAGAAAGGAACCTTCTGCAATGCAAATGACATGATGTTGTTATTAATGAAAACAGATATTAAGGAAAGAGAGTTGAAAGCAATCCAGCTTATTTTGCCATAGGGAAAAGGAGAAGGAGGGGGGGGGGGAACTGAGACCTTGAAGGAATGCAGCAAAGCATACATGTGTGTTATAGATTCTTTCAGATAAGTTCCAATAATGGATAGAAATATGTCCAGCCAAATGATGTCCAAGTATTGATGATTTGATTGAGAAACATTCATCTTAGTTCTGTGTAATTTCCTTTTCATGACATATATGGAATTACAAGTTACAGACAGTGGGACAGTAATGACACAGGTTGCATTGACTGTGTTGACTGACAATTATGCTATATTTTCATAACAGTTTGGAGATGTTTTGGTTTTAGTTTGAAGACAACCTACATTTTTTTTTGAGTGGTAGAATTTGTTTTTATGTTATTGATAGACTAATAATTATTGCAGGTTTGTGGCATTTTGGCTGATGAGCTGATAGGTAATAACTGTCACTCTGTTTCGATGTTTAAAGATCAGTGTTTCAACACTATGTGTAATATTGTGTATAGTTTAGTTTCTTTGCTACAGCTCTACTAGATATTCCCTGTCAAACAGTAAAGACAAGAAGTATTTACAAGTGCTCTCTCCTCATGTCTTTTTAGGTCATAGGATGTATATATTTGAATATTCATTCAAAGTTTTAAATATTCATGAGTATGTTGATGAAGGCAGCTGCTGCTGCCTGATTTGGTTTCAGCCATGGGAGCAGCTGAACTGTTGTTCCATTCTGTGTGCAGTTATTATCGACATCATTGCATTTCATTTCTAGTCAAGAACAAAATTGATTGATGGCGGGGGGGGGGGGGGGGGG
>JAIPMN010002627.1:0-12384 GCA_020650975.1 Apostichopus californicus | reverse complement strand
GGGGGCAGAGATTTGGGATGGTTTGAAGTTGAGTATCTGTTGGTGGTGAATTGGCTTGGTCAATATCAGTCAGTTGAATTTTCATTATCTCCTTGAAGATGATTAAAAATAGAATTAAAGAGATAGGAGTATAACAAGAGAAGCAGAAGAACTTGTTATAGATTAAACTCTGGAATGTTTATGTAGTGCAAAGTTTTGGGTTCCCTGAGATGTAGCCTGGTGAGCGAGCGTACCTTGAGTTGTATTGTTGGTCTGAACTGGGAATGTGATTAGGCATGAGTTGTTGAAGATTATTAAGAAGGAGAAGTAAAATGCTTGTTGTGTTTGCTCTGAATCAAGATAACTACAAATTATTGTGTAGAATAATGTTTTATGAAGATATATATTTAATAGACACAGACTGTTTGCACTCAAAGAATGTGACATCTAGGATTCAGTTAAAATCACTACTTTGTTTTTTTTCTGTTGATTAAATTTTCCTGGTTGTCATTGTCTTTAGTAATAGTTGCCAGTCTCTTAATCTGCTTGTTTCTCAGCTATGCTGTATGTAGAAGCTAGCTTGGTCCTCTCTTATGCTGTGTACTTGGAGGCAATCTAAGTTTATATACTTCGGGACAAGCTGGATCCCTTGCTATGGGTGTATTTTGAGGCAAGCGCGAACCACTGTTGAGCTTTAGTCTAGACACCTCCAGGTACTATTGGCTAGAACATGTTTATGTTTCTGCAAAGGTTATAAAAAGAGCAGTAATTCCTTGTTTTCCTTCTGTATGGTCTGCTGAATATCTCTGCTTGGCTAGGTTATGAGCGTAAATGAGACATAAATTATAGTTTTTTATGGGCACTTTTGTTACTACTCCAGATACTCTTACGTGCTCATTAATCAAGTAAGTGATGATTCCAACATACTTACAGTATGCTCCTCTTGCATATAAACCAGTATGTGAATTGTCAGTTGATAAGTACTTCTTCTTTACAGTGAATTGGTAGGACAATTGCAGCTACGTAGTTGCGGGAGTATAATATCAAAGCTCTCCGGAAGGAATATATACGTAGAAGATAAAAGCTGATCTTGTGGGACATGTTTCTCTGTAAGGATTGTAACAACCGAGACTTTGCAATGCAGTGCTGATTTACCAAGTAACTGAGGACTTTTTCTTGTGAAGTGCTTTCTTCAGAAATGTGGAGTTAACATTTACTAAACATGGCACAAGAAGAGAACAGTTTAGATACTGATATTAACACAAAAGATTACTTGGAAGCTTATGCTCTAACAGTACCAGCCTCTCAGCAGCGGAGAGTTAACATGTTGAAGCTGAGTCTTAAAAACAGCTTCCCATTTTACATGTTGGAGACAGATGAACAGCGTGGCCATCCCACTCAGGCTATGTCAACAAAGAGTAGGTTAAAGAGTAGATGTTGTATTATTGCATATATATTTCATAATATATACTAATTGACTATTATTGTGTCAGATATTTATGATGGTTTAAGGAGTACATAACTACACTTACTGTCATGTTGTGAAAATTGCTTTGGAGAGAGGGTTTACAAATGCAGTCATTACCACTTGCAAAATTTATCAGCAGAATAAAAAGAAATCAAGAAAACATCTAAACCTTGAAGTATGAGAGATTCATATTGATGTGTGTATTTTTCTTTTTCTTTTTTTCCCAGGCCTAATTCAGGTTGAAATTTAAATTCCAGTGGGAGGGGTGGGAGCGTGAGAGGAATCACTGTTTGGGTAGCCTACTAGTATTGAGGAGAGGTGGTGGTACAAATTTGTACTGATAAAAGAGATTGTTTTGTTGAAGTTAATTCTGGTCAAATTAAAACACAGCTCTCGCTCCTGGTCATCATGACTCAGAATGGTTCAAAAGTTTGATGATGTGGTGTTGATGTCAGTTCAGTCCATTACTGACAAGCATGACCGCTAACTTGCACATCACTGACAGTGTGTAGTGCAGTTGGTTGTTCACAAGCTTCATCTCAACATTACAAATGATCATGGACGGGACATTTTCAGTACTAAGTCTGTGTGTATATATTCAGTCCTCATACACTTCTATGGAATACATTTTTTATATAATATCCAGTTTACTGAGTTTGTGCACATCATGGTAGCCACTTAAACGACAGTACTCAGTTTATACTGTACATAACTAACATCAACACTAGTCACTTAATAAATTATGTTTACTGGTTGCAGCTGTTTTATTCTGTGTAATCAAACTGTTTGTAACAGCTTGATAACACCTCTGTCCTCTATATAACAATATGCAGGTCTGGACTATTGTATACTGCTGACATTTAGTATACATGTCAAAGTTACTGTTGTTTTTGCTGCATGACAAAATTGAGGGAGATGTAACTGCATGTGTAATGCAGTACAGTACTGCATAATGTAGCAATACATGACGAAGACCGCATTAATACACCGAGATACATTTATTGCATAATATCTGGCGAAGTTACTACTACACAATTATAGCAATACAGGTGTAGCACAAGTACTTTACTGAAGTAAAGCACAACCCTGTATACAGTACTTAAGATATCAGGGAGTTGTGATACCATATATTCCAAACCAGTAATTTGAGGGTGTTTGCAGTATAATTGACAAATCAATTTTTTTTAATTTTTTTTTAACAAGAACGTGATGGAAGGACATAACCTAATACTTACACTAGGTCTACCCATGAATGTTCAAAACATATTAGGAATTATTTACCGTGACTAGAAGTAATTGCTTGGACCTGGTCATAATACTTTTGGTGGGTCTCCCTGGTTACTGGGGGTACCCTTTGTCATCAAGAATATTATAATGCATGATTCGATAACAAATACAATATGGCATAATATAGAGAAACAGTGCTGTGTTAATGATCTATGCAGTGCTGTATAATGGAGATACAGTTTTGTAATATATTGATATGGTATTATTTTATACAGAGAATAGAGAGATACAGTTAAGTGTATAAAACTTCTAGACATACTACTGAGATACATTACTGCATAACAACTAGATAGTGATCTATGAAATAGAGCAGGGCCCACAAATGCAAAGTTATATATCACTACATTTTAGCACAGATCTTTGGTATCTTACAAGTTTTGGCAAATGAAATTCAAAAACCCTAAACAGTGAGCATTTGGTATTCCATTGTAACATTGTCTTGAAATCAGCACAACATGTGGAGTTCCTCCTGGTTGGAGCACTCATCTTGAATTGCAAGCAGAATGCTGTAATCAAACACTGAAAACTGATAGCATACTTTGGCAGTTATTGATTTTAGGACCATTTTAATTAACACACACGTCTCTCGCAAATAACTGTGTTTGGATTATTCAACAGACCTGGAATTGATTAATGAGAGAGTTTGAATGCTTAGATAAAACAATTACTAGATAAAATAACTTCCTTTGGTGTCGCTGGTAATACCTCATGAATCTAAATTTTCAATCGGACTAGGTTTGTTTTGAGAACATGTTTCTGATAGTAAAACAGTTACTGTAGAGTGAATGAACATTCTATTACTTTGTTAGTTTATCAGTGTTTCATGTAATTTTGTCTTCTACAAACAAAAAGTTTTGAGAGTTGTGGATACATCCTGGAATTTTGACATATAAAATGCACTTGAAATAAGCCCCTAAAAATCCTCTCACCAACTTATTCTAATGTTACATTCCAATCATTAGCATTCAATCCAAGGCCATTGTATAAACAGCTGCATTTTCATGCGAATAAATCTTCATTTTGCCAACCTTTTTCTTTCCTACTTTGACTATGCTAGTAGATTCTTTACTTGTGCAAGACATTATAATGTTGTATTAATGCATTGTCACTTGGACAAGTACTAGAATTAATTGTACAAGTTTATAACTGATAGCTGGCAGTGCAGCAGGTTTCCAAAGCAATCTCTCATCCATGTTAGTAGTAAATACATGCACATATCTTGTTATCATGTGTCTTTACTGACTAACTTATTCATAATTGGGTGCTCCTGCAGTTGGGAGAATTAGTATGATGGGGGGAAAGAAGTATGATGATTTATTTGTTTCAACACATAGTAGTACAAGGTGAACAAGACAATATAACTGCAAATAAGTAAAATATGTGAAAGGAAATAAACTAAGAAACCCTCTTGGGCTTAATCAAATAGAGTACTCCCAACAAAGAAAATAGAAAACTTTAACACCTAAAAAAGAACTCCCCCCCCCCCCAAAAAAAAAGATAACCTTAACAAATAAGGAGTGGTAATGTACATATGTTGAGATGGCATACATAACACATAGGAATCAAATGATAAGCAGAAACAATATATATGTTACATATCAAATAGTTATTACATAATTAGTGGCTTACAAGTTTACACAACATTCAAGCCATCAAATACAGCATGATACTATGATATATAATGCATTGCTATGCATATTGTGCATAAACTGTACCTCCCTTTGTTCTGGAGTAGAACAGCATTGTGTAGAATATATATAGTTGATATAGATTACAAGACATATTCACTCAATACCAATTTACTAATAGAGACTGGGATATTAATGAGGTAAGAATAAAAAATGAAATGAATTTGACACCTACTAGTTTTCAAAATATAGTAACCAAGATTCCTTAGCAACATCAGCTGTAGATCTTAACGACCATGATATATTCAGGAGACCAGGATAATTAATCATTCCTAGTAAGTCCCTGTCACATGGAATTAATTATTAATTACAAGTCATTATATAGGATCTTCATATCCAAGATTCTATACAGCTAACTAGTACAGCTTCACAAGTTCATTTTGACTGTTTGACCTTTGAGACATAGCTAATGACAAATAGGTCGAAGCTTCTTGTGCGGTTTTTATATATAACTGGATCGTGATAATATTTTTAAATCAAATCATTTCATACATTGTATGTTGCCACCAATTATTTTCAACCGTATATGAAATTTGCATCACAGGAAGTGACACAGCAAATTTGTGGAAATTGGCCAATAAAACAATTTCATTCTGTTTCCTTTGTGTGTAAATTTAACGTTGATTGTTGACTGCAACATTGTTTGTTATATTTTCCAGTTCCTCTGATGAATCACGGGGAAACTGGACTGGAAGAAGGGGATGGAAGTTCAGACCTTGCTAGCTTGGATGCTGAAGTAGTACATCACCATGACAGGAACTATGATGAACTTGAGGAGCAGCATTGCACCATGCAAAAAGTACAAGCACTGAACAAGGAGTACACAGAAGCAGTCAAACGGACAGAACAGGCCGTGAAAGATGCCGAATGCTTCAGGAACGAGCTACATACGGCAAACATGAGCGAGCACCAACTCCGCGGAGATCTAAAGGAGGTGAAGACGGAACTCCATCAGGTCATCAGAGAACGAGATTGCTTGCAAGCAGAGGTGGAGGAACTTCGTCACATTCACAAGAAAGACACAGAAGAGTTGGACAAACTCTGGCGCAAGAACGAAGAATTCATGAGACAACCGAACGCACCGGATATGTTTGAAAAAATACATGATGCAGCGCTGGAAAAGATGGATGACTTGACCACGAATCTGCAGACACTCGGAAGGAGAAACGAGCAGCTGGCATCCGACAGAAATGAACTGGTTGGTAAAATAGAGAGTTATGAAGATGAAATCTCTGCTCTACAGTTACAGATTGAGTCCATGAGAACAGAAAAGAACAGCATAAAGGGACAGCTGAGCAACTACCAGCAACAGTACATGAAGGTGATGCGAGATGTGAAACTCGCTCATAAGGAACGGGACGAGGCTCTGAAAAAGGAGCAGATCCTGAAGCAGAAGCATACTGAAATTGTAACGGAATATAACCAAATAAGAACCCGAAAAAACGAGCTGGAAATAAAACTGAGATGGACAGAAGATCAGCGACGAGCAGCCGTGGATGAATATACCATGGTGATGGGAGAGAGGGATGGAGTCCATAAAGAGATGGATAAACTGCAGAATGATGCCCAGATGGAGGCAGAGAAGAGAAAAGAGGCAGACCATAGGATTTACATGTGTGAGCAAGAGTTGGATGTTCACAAACGGAGATGGCAGGACTCCCAACAAGAGCGAGATATCGCCCTGAGGGACGTGGACCATCTCAGTGAGCGTTACAGAGACATGTTAAATAACACCATGATGGCTGAGAAAGAAAGGGACATTGCTTTAAAAGACTTTGAGAAATTTAAGGAACAGAGGGATGTTGCTCGGAAGGAGAGGATGGAAGCTCTTGCTCAGAGAGACCACCTTCTCCTTAAGTTTTATGATGCTGAACAACAGCAAAAGACAATGAGTAATGAAAGAAACATGGCTAACAGGGATGTGGAACAAATGCGACGGCAGCTAGACAGTCTGCAAAGACAGCTAAAAGAAGCTTCTGAGGTAATTTTCATTCTAATTTTGTAATTGTGGGATTTACTTTGCTATCCGCTTACCTGTCTCCTCACAACTTAGCACCATGTTCTACCGTGTCTAGGATGTCCTGGTAACCTTTTAACACTTTGCGCCCGGCTCCCGGCCCCTCTGGTCATTGCCCTTCCTTCTCATTCTAACATTCAAGAAGCTTCTGAGGTAATTATCATTCTCATGTATGGCTGATTTTGTAATTCTGGGTCCTGTTTTGTGATGTTGATCTGTCCCTGTAAATACACCCAGGAACCAATTGTGTTTGGTAATGGTCTGTCTTTTAGTGAAGTATTGGGTTTTAAGAACACATTTGCTTATGTCATTGCCCAGTAATTTAAGATTAATATGAATACACAGAAAGTATTTTAAGGATGCTTAGAGTACCAGAGACACAAATTGTACAGTGTAGCCCTACTTCCAAAAAATGTGAAACCCCTTCCTTGTGGCCTGATTGGTATTATGTTCAACATAATTACATCGTATTAACTTGCATGTTTAGCAAATCATATGCATAGGAAAAGCTTAGAGCTAAAAAGCTGGTGTCAATGGTGGATTTCTTTTCTGTTTCATTGTCTGTATTACTGTTTGTTGTGCATCATGAGAAGCTAGTAATTTCCATAGCAGGAAATACTAAGAACAGGATAATATTTTATTGCCATATATCTCTGAGAGTGGTTACAGTCATTCATCCTTGACCTGTTTGGTTCCCTCTTTTGCAGGAGACTAAAAAAGCCAAGCAGATGAGAGATTGGGCCTTTAAAGAACGTGATAAAGTAGTTCAGGAGAGGGAGAGTATCCGAACCCTTAGCGACCAGATGCGCAAGGAACGTGACCTGACTGTTAATAAACTAGCAGAATCGCTGAGAAAGGTGGATGACATGGAGAACCAGAGGAACAAATCCTTAAGGGATTTGCAAGAGATAAGGTAAGTTCGAGTCACTCCAAGATTAATGTACATGTCGTCCAGTTACAGAGTTGTTGACAATTGACAATTCATAATCATGGACGTTAACTATGAATCTAAGAGACTGACTTCGGTCAGCTTGCGGCTTTGATTAGCCAATAATGGCTTCTTCGCGAGTTCCTGCTTGCAGGAGGATCTAAAATACATACATGTATACATTTGCTCTGGTTAAATGTGAAGTAGCAATTTTTTTAAGCAGTGAATATAAGACTTCCTCGAGATTGTTTTGGTGCACTTACAGACATTATCTTACTTATAGATATTGCAATTTGTTGACTCAAGTAGATCCTTGAATGCAATCCTACTATCTGATTAATTAATACTATTTCTTTATTCGGTAGAGCACTGATGACAATTTTTATTTCTTTTTGGTTCCGATGCTTTGGCATCCAATGGAACCTGTGCAATCAAGTTGGCGTATGTGTGTGTGACGCCTTAGCTTGTAAACACGGTATCTTAAAAATGCTATATAAAATAATAATTGCTATTGGTGCTTGTATTATGCATATTAATGAGCAGACAGGGCTTAATGTAAAAAGCTTCCAATTCCAATAAGTTTGTAACGGTATGTCTAATATGCTTCATATTAGGTATGAAGATGTTACTAGGTAATAGGTGCAAGTTTATGAATTGATAGAAGCCTATCTCATTAACATTTATGATGGCTACATTGAAATTGGCTAGAAATAGCTTGTAATACTACGTTACTAAGTAGACTAAATTAAATAGACTTAGATGTATAGCTTACAAGGCTATGAAAATGTTTAGGCATCGGAACCACTAATTGTTTTGGTCGTCTGGTTACTTGGATACAGGGATAAAATGCAGACCCAATCGGAAAGAGAAGCCAGGATGCGCCAACTGATTGCTCAACACAGCAGAGATTCGGCAATCGGTGCTGATTCTCTGGAATGGGAGACGGAAAACTTGGAATTGGATTCTTCTCAGCTAGTTAATGTAAGTAATACATGCCACTATTGAGAATAATTTGTACCCTTACATGCAATCATCTTTGTAAATGTAAGGATTCCTGATGTATGTGCGTGTTTGTGAATACATGAGTAATATTAATGTCCGAGTGTGTATTCAGTCAAGCTATGTATGCTTGACCAGCCACTGTTACTGTGACAGTCAGTAGTTGAAACCTGTACATAATGGAATGTAACTAATGGAACAGTTATAACTATGTATTTGGAATGGTTAATATCTTTCACTTAAATGTATGACAATTTAATGTGTATGTTGTATCTTGTAGTTCTTTTTCCCCCGGTATTTACTGTTTTATGTATTTACTGTTTTATGTCATTGTATATTCTAGATTGTTTGTAAAGCGCAAAGATGCATTGCGCGTTGTGCGCTATATAAGATTTTATATACTTTTATTCTGTTGTATCTTGTAAGAATGGTTGACTGAAGATGATAATGATTCATTCATTACTTGGTAGATATAGCAACCATTTTAAGTTACTTGTGTACCAATCAGTCCCTTGGTCAGGTAAACTCCCATAAATTTCATTACCAGATCAGCGTTATAAAAATATATAAATAATATTTACTAAATATTGACTTAAAATATTTACTTACAGGAAAACGTTGGCATCATTGGATTCGATATAGCAGAGTGTCCAGATCAGACGTTCTTTCCAGAAGATTGTTCTATTTATGTAACAAAAGTAGACAAAGGCAGTTCAGCTTATGGTAAATTAAGGTAGGATCACTTTGCCCACATATTGTATATCATTCAGATACTCTCACTTTTTTAGGGTCACACAGCAGAAACAATCAGTTTTGATTTTCAAACCAAGAATTTAATTTAGCATTTAGAAATAGCCATAACATATGAATGAGCATGGAGGTGATTCTATCATAACGGTGTATTAATGGACACAAGATAGAGTAATATCAGAAGAGGTGTAGACTACGAAAACGCATGAGTAAACACTTTGGATGGTAGAATGAGAAGGAGGGCATTGACCGCAACTGGCGGGTCACTGAGGGTGCACAGTGTTTAAAGATTACCAGGGCATACTAGACACGGTAGAATGTGGTGCTAATGTTGTGGGGAGACAGGTAAGCGGGTCACTTGTAAATATGTAAACCAGTAAGTTTTATCATTACAGTTTCTTTCTAGTAGCGATGATAAACGTATCAGGAGAGGTGTACTGCTTACTAGCAGCGATGATACATGTTTAAGGAGAGGTGCACTGCTTCTAGTAGCGATGATAAACGTTGAAGTAGAGGTGTACTACTTTCTAGTAGCGATGATAAACGTTGAAGTAGAGGTGTACTGCTTTCTAGTAGGGATGATAAACGTTGAAGTAGAGGTGTACTGCTTTCTAGTAGCGATGATAAACGTTGAAGTAGTGGTGCACTGCTTTCTAGTAGCGATGATAAATGTATCAGGAGAGGTGTACTGCTTTCTAGTAGCGATGATAAACATTAAAGGAGAGGTGTACTGTTTTCTAGAAGCGATGATAAACGTTGAAGTAGTGGTGCACTGCTTTGTAGTAGCAATGATAAATGTATCAGGAGAGGTGTACTGCTTTCTAGTAGCGATGATAAACTTTGAAGGAGAGGTGTACTGCTTACTAGTAGTGATGATAAACGTTGAAGGAGAGGTGTACTGCTTTCTAGTAGGGATGATAAACTTTGAAGCAGAGGTGTACTGTTTTCTAGTAGGGATGATAAACGTTGAAGGAGAGGTGTACCACTTTCTAGTAGTGATGATAAATGTTGAAGGAGAGGTGTACTGCTTTCTAGTAGTGATGATAAACGTTGAAGGAGAGGTGTATTGCTTTCTAGTAGCGATGATAAGCGTTGAAAGGAGTATATATCAATTTTGACATATACCTGTTTCAGGATGGCCTCATTCATGGTTCATGGTCAAGTGGGTGATCCAATAGGCGGGAGAATGTGGGGTGGGGTGGGGAGGGGGGAAGGGAACACATTATTTGATGCTAAATATGTGACTTTTCACACAAGGAAAGATCATTTAGTTTGCAGAAATGTTTTTTAATTGCATACTATGATCTTTACTCCATTAGTGTCACTGATACCATTTATATCATGTGTCCCGCACAGGAAGCAGTCACTGTTTTGGAAATGTGACAGTTTTGTATAAGCTTTTTCGTGAAGAAAAAGTCATCAAATACTCTGTGATTTTCTTTTTCTGTTTCAGAGTCAACGACTGTCTGTTTCGGGTGAATGATATTGATCTGAGCAGTGCAACCAGACAAGGTGTTCTACAAGCCTTCACTAGTATTCATGGGGTCTTGCACTTGGTGAGAATAGTCTTTTGTCACTCTCTTTGAATGTAAACTTATCTTGAAACTTATGCTAAAAGAAATTGCTTTTGAAATTGGTATGTTTTCAGTTTGACCTTTAAAAGTTTGTTGCCTTTCTGTTTCTTTTCATTTAGTGGTGAGAGTGGTTTGTAAGTAATTTTGCTGAAAATCATCATCCCATCTTGGAAAAAAGGCATTACCCCACAAGATATGTAGAGACTGATGAGTTAGTTTTAAAATAATGCAGATTTTGGTGTATAAGGTCGAGGACAAAGATGTAAATTGAGATCAATTACTTTGGTTATAGAGGAGATGAGATATAAGTAACTCCATGGACTGCCCTCTTGTTTATCTTGTATCATCAATGTCACAGTAACTTGCTGAATGTTTACATTCAGTATGTGCAAACAGTTCCATTGACATAACATGAAGCTAACATTGAAATAAGTGACATTGACATAACATATGAGTGACTCTTACTTCACTGAACAGGTGGTGAAACGGAGACGTGCCCACGCCTGCAAGCTGGTACCTCTCACTCTAGACATTTCCAGAGGAAACCCCTTGGTGTTGGAAAATGGAGTCTTTGTCAGCAGGCTCTCATCTGGCAGTCAGTCTTTACGTGAGCTTGGAATTGTTCCTGGAGATAGGATAGTAATGGTGATTATCTGGTTTACTTTTGGCTTTCACCTTTGTTAGCTATGTTTGCCATGCAACTTCCCTTAACCACCAGGCATGAGCTTTTTCTGCGAATTTGCGGAATATCCGTGGTTTCTTTTCTACCTCGGGGACAAAAACTATTATCCTAACACACTGCAGCATACGAAAACTGAAGCCTATACCACAATTTTTGCAAAGTTCTGTAATTTTTTTTTTACCCCAGGCTCATCCCTGAACCATCAAACATGCTTGGACAGGTACAATATGGCTAGCATTGTTACATGAATGTGTCATGATCTGGAGAAACCTGTTTCTTTTCTAGTTGAGTCAAGTTATGAAATACAACAAACTACTTAGTTAACACACATTGGTGGTGACACGTCAGCAAAGTAAATATGTTAAGTGATAAAGAACTTTGACCAAATGGTGTGGCTTGTCTCTTAAAGCTTTGAGAAAGTGATCGCAAATGAAAATTGCAAACCCATACTATCTTCTAGCCCCTTTGCAAAACGTAGCCTGTACAATCATGATGGCTTGTGTGTGTTTGTATTAATGTGAAACATTGATCAACTGGATCTATTTTGATCAGCTTCAATCTAATTTGATCCAAAGTTGGTTTCCAATCATCTTTTGCTATTGGTGTAATTGAAACTGCAGGAATAGGAAGTCAAAGGTCATATGAAGTTATTAGAAACCAAAATGAAGAATGATTCAAACCTGCACCTCTCTTGTTCACATTCATTAGGGCAGAGGTCATCTTGTGTATGTTACAGGGAAAACATGATATTGGTTGTAGTACATGGCAATTTCTCTCAAGCCGTCATTGCACCATCTATTTAACAGACCTGAGAAGGTCAAGGGTTATCACAGTGTATGAAAATATTGCCCTTTTAATAGTTTAAAGAATGATGACTCTGTCAGTCACAATTGTTGGAAGTGTTTTTTTATTTCTTGCTGCATAAGGTCAAGGTTGTTGTCACAGTGTATGATATTTCCATTGCCCATCAATAAGAGATGGTCTGAATTTCTTCCTTGCTGGTTATTGGACA
>JAIPMN010002626.1:4820-33515 GCA_020650975.1 Apostichopus californicus | reverse complement strand
TATATATATACACACACACACATATTCACGAGACGTTTAAGACCTAATTTAGACGAATATCATGAAAAATGAACAAAATAACCGACCGCAAGTGTATAATAACTAGGCATGTCGCATATTCAAACGCAGTCACTAACTGCTTTAATTATGCGTGAGGAAAAACAGTCTGTCGCTTTCATAATATTGTGAACTATTTAAGAAACCCCACCAAGCTTTGCTGTTGGTCGCATCGACCAATTTATTTTCATTTTTAGATTTAATGATAGGTAATATCTTCTCGCTCTGTTTATTGCCTGTGGATCGTTGTCACAGATCTATTAGCGTCCCGTGCTGGTAAATCACGTATGGAGAAAGAACGCCACGAGAGAAAACAGAAAACCCAGAAGAGTGCAAAATTGATGTCGCACTTCGTTGGCTCAAATTGCTCCGAGCAAGAACATGAGAAGGAAGACCTTCGTGGCCATACGTCAAGTTAAAGTGGTACTCCTTGCAAATTAGTTATGACGAATACAATTTATGGATATACTGACAGACACTTGTAACACTTTGGACAAAACGTGTCCAAGTCTTTAGCAGCTATATGGGAAGCCAGTTTTAAGGTCACGCACTGAAACATTTAAAAAGAGGTCGTTTGACCATCTGATGGAAGTGACAATTGCGTAACGTATGTAACTTCATTGTGATCTAGGCGTGCAGTAGTACATAGCTCTGCAAGTACCTAATTAATACATTCGTTTCCATCTTCCTAGAATATATAAGCTGCTAATCAAGTGAAAAGACTCTCTCAGTTGCTATATTGGGTGCAGTTATGCAACTGGAGAAAGATTCAGCTTTCGCAGGTTCCCATAATTCGTCATAGGAAGACGCTTGTGGATTTAAGTTTTGATAATCATTCTCGAAGTTTGTTGTTTTTCCAAATAAGCTGTCTGTCGTCTGCGGTATTGAACATTTGTGGGAAGCAAAATACTATGGTAAATTAATAGTGGTGTTTACAAACTGTCTAATCACATGTCTACTTCGTGCCTTCATAATCAAGGCCGATTGGCACCGCGATTGTCCTTTCAAACTAGTTGTTGAAGGCAGGCATGTAACTGGTTCATAGTCGCAAAAAGAGAGAACACCTTGCTAGAATCTCTTCCCGGACATACCTTCACGTTCTCGTCATCTTCAAACCTCAGCGATGACACGCGTCACTTACACTGTACACTACGATAATATAATGTTGTGATATAATTTGACAAGACTTCACCAGCGTGTCGCTTTAGATTTTTAAAAAGGTGTAGTTCTTCATTATTTCACAATGTTAGCAATGTTGCTCTCTAAAAAAGACATGACCAATGCCAGTTCTTTTCTTCGAATATTTCCTCCCAAAATGAATACTTGAAATGATAATTTCTTAAAATTTGTTCGTGGCATAACATGGTATGTCGCACTGATAACCTAATCAATCACAACAAAAATTAACATTCGATGTCAATTCCAACTTGCTTTTCTTATCATGTCCAGCCTGTTACAGTTAATTGTTGCGTTTTTGAAAATTAAATTAGAGTTTGGCCCATCTTCCTCAGTGATTGTTTTTCAACCAGATGGAATTTCCATATTGAAAGAAAAGGGAAAGGGTTGCACTTAATTGTTCCGGTATTAAATATAAACTTTTTAACTTCAATTATGATGTATTGTCGGAAATGGAACACTCGTTAACCCTTTCTTTGTTCATCATTGTTATCTTATGTTCATAAGTTGCCACTCTTCCGCACATGCCCAATGATATGTGTCAGGAATTTTACTCAAGGATGACCATTTTACAGTCCTATGTTTACGTTACCGAAAGGTTTACATTGCTGATGTATTTTATGACGCCCAGAGAGTAAGTTTTAACAAAAACCGTGATTTGCCAGTATAACTTAATGATGTGCTGTCTACCATGTAACTACAAACGCATCTGTGATAATATATACCGTAGCTCGAAATAATGTCAGGAGAAAGAGCGATATAATTAACAACAAGACGCTTAGAAGCGTTAGAGCAGTTACTTTAGTTAACAAGTCGATAATGAATAAATAAGCGCTCCGATAGAAACGTAAAGGAGAGTTTCCCCAATCATCGTTATAATGAAAGAATGGCAGAAAATTGTTTACTGATTGTTATTTTGTTTAATGGAATAAATGTAACATGGTCAATAAATAGTGTCTTATTAGTGTCTTATTAATTAGGCTTAGTGTCTTAATAGTGTCTTATTAATTAGGCTTTAAAATAGGCCTACTTACTTATCCACGGTGAATGAGATTTGTGCGTATGCTGTGGAAGTATAAAGGAACAACAAAGGCGGTAGAATGAGACCTGCATTTGATTGGAATGGAATTATTAATGATAATTTTATCAACCCGTATGTTTGTCAAGCCCAACATCTTTTTAGTAAGCACAATTCCAGCAGAAAAAAATCTTAAACCTTTTGATCAGTTGATTCGTTTCCGATACCTGACGTGCGTCTTGTTAGTAAACAAAGCTCAGATTGGGCCTACCTTTAAAATCATTTCATTCCATTGCGGCAAATAATGAAATTTTACCCTCTTTGTCACAGCTTCGCCCAACGTGAACTTAGGTGTCGTGTTGCGTGTATAGCGCTTCCTGTAGTATTCACGTTTAGCTTTACTGTAGGCAGCCTGGGACCCTATTCTAAAGGGCATCGAGTTCGACTTGCCAAATTCTTTCTAGAGCCCTACGGAGAGGATCAAAACCGATTAATGATTTTTCCTATACGAAGGCATGGATGGCGATACGATGAATTTGTTGCAAGATCGCTTTGTTTTTCATTAGTTGTCGAAATGTAAAGGCCGCTATCAATGAATACAACGCTCAACATGCCAATCGATGCGCGGAAAACTAGGTCGCTTGTTGACATAAATGTTTGAACAACAGAGTAGACGAAGGGGAGATGGGGTGGAAGGGGAGGCTGCATCCGGGCCCCGTTACACTCAGGGTTCTGGGAAATTATGAGAGAACGAATAACTTTCATAATATACATACTTATGGAAAAATGAAGAATATAAAACCGAGGCTTGGTGACATCATGACCCCCCCCCCCAAACAATAACGTAAACATAGGTAAATGTAAAGAATCGAACAGACGAAGCGAGATCTGCTGAGAAATCTTGATATGAATTACTTTAAGTTTGCCAATTGTCTCTCGTGTGTTAAAAATTAATGGAATTTTATGCCTGAATGCTCTTCCACTTAAGCAGCAGCCACCTCATTCTGGTTGTGGGAAAGCGAGCCGTTTGCATGTTTGTGGATGCGAAGTTGGATGATAATTAAAAAAAAGTTTATCAGTGATTTGAAATCGAAATGTGATTGTAATATGCATATATATACATAAAACGGAAAAATTCATAAAAAATGGGTAAATATTCAATAGAGTGTAGTCGCTATAGTTTAGTACAACTTGATAGAATCGGGTTCATACCGCGTAAAGTGATATCAATAAAACATCTGTCAAAAGGAATTAACACTCTTGTTGTAACCCTCTATCTTGACACTTTTCGATAAACGATGTAATCTACTAGGTTTTCATTCAATTTTGGATATCTAGTCAAACGTGTGATTTTGTAAAGTTGTCATAGCCAATGGAAAATGTCATCGACGGTAGCCCTGCGGCCTTAATGACATGTACGTATTGTTCGCATTATTTTAATCTTGTGATTTTAATGTTGGAAGTGGACCAAAAGCAAGGATATGGAACCATTTCCACGATTGCTAAAGATTGTTAGTTTTACCTGAGTCTGTTGAAAGCATTCAATACTATTCAACTCACCAAACCAGTCATTATTTGAATCATCCAGTCCGACCGCATATTAAAATATGAACCTATCCAGAATGCAGGATGTTGTATCGTGTAAGTTCGGTATGTCGAGTAGAATATCGGTTCTTCGCTACCTGTAGGGTGTTTCATGGTTGAAGCAGAAATAAATGCCATTTTGGGTGTATTTCCCACGATCAATCGTACCTCGTCGGTATTTCAGAGGTCTGTTGGGTGTAAATATTCAGCAGTGCAAACATTGTTTACACACTAGTTCTCTCTGAAGGGCCTAGTTTGGCCTTCACATCAGGACGGTGACAGAACAGACAGGTTCTCCCCTCGGAAAAGTGCCGAATACAACTCGGCATTGATGTTTTGTCTGTATGATGCGTATAGAATATCACACTTAAGGTTTGACGAGGTGCATTCATCGAAATAGATATGTTTTTAAGTTGAGGCAATTGAAGGCAACTTTGACCTTTGAGTGGATCTTGGGAGGAATTTCAAGTCGTCCAATACAATAGGTAAAAACATTAATAGCAAAAGAAAATGCTCATGCAGCTTTCGTATAAGACTCCATGTTACCATGGTATTAATAATTGTAGACGATATGAATCATATTCTTGTCAGATTTGAAAGGTGAGACGTCGCCATTTTGAATCTGAGGGGATTGGTAGCAACGCAAGTTAAAGGAAACGAAACTTACCTGACAATGATGATTGGTCTATGTGTTAGAGATGGCTGCCATGCACAACTCCCCAAAACAGCTAAGAAAAGTTTTAAACCATTTGAGAGACCTCGCCGATTTAAAGTTCCTTCACACACAGAGCTGAAGTCTTGATCAAGTCTAACTATATGACATCCTCGAGTCAGATGTGTTATGATTTTCTTTATTTACAAACATCGTTTTTGTAATGTAGGTGGATTTCGTAAATCTAAAATATCCTCTTAACGTGACGTCTTAAACATTACTACATGACGTCATGCGTTAGCACTGTGCTAACGTTCTAACTTGAAAAGCATCCCAAATGGAACTAAATTGTTCTTAGGTAGGGGGAGTTGTTTATCACCAGAAAAGAAAAATGACTCGTTCATATCTGCTAAAGATGATGATTGGGTTTGTGTCCATTTAGCGATAGTATTGAAATAAGTCAGTACCAAGCCTTCAAGAAACATGTGGTATAGATATGATATACCTTGTATATCTCAGCGTACCTAACATGTCAACTAATATAAAATGATCACGTTCTCAGCCTCGTTTATTCATATTAAGTTTATCTGTATGAAGGATGTCTATTTGTAAGATGATAGGCCTGCTTTGGCCGGTTATATCTAAAGCCATGATAAACTGTATGTTGACCTCAAAGCCATGTGACTAAGTATGTGCATTGTAGCACATAAACGTGATCCTGAAGATCACTTGAGTGCTACCACCATTCGTAGCGTAGATTGGATACAATATCTGTTCGTACGCAAAAGTAATTTCCGAACCGCCTATAACTGACATCGTTAACGGGCAAAACGAATGTTAATCTCCTCAGATGTTCAGAGAGTCTATTTAGAACAAGCTTGTTTGTATTTCTGATTTGATAAGAGTCATGGCTAATAGGAACTTTATTAATTTACTACTTAATAAGTCTTTAAATGGCTCGATTCTAGGATGCAATTAACATGTAATTTTAAAAATACATTATGTCTTCTGGGAAGAGTATATGGCTCTGCGGGCTATCCTGAAATGAAAAAGTGAGACATTTATTATTGCAGCTGCATCAGTACCCACTGGTTTTCTAGTTTGTTAGAGTTAGTCTCATGTTGTGTACTTAAAATGGGGTTTCGAAACCACGGAACGAACAAACTGATTTCCCTCTGACGTACATGTTTTCTCGCTGCATTTTGGATATTGAACCTCCCGGAATTTTTCAGAATATTGCAACCACCGATACATTATTATAAATAATCTCCGCCTGCTTTCTTTCACATACTTTTGTAGGTGGAGAGAGAGGTAGATAGAGAGAGAGAGAGAGAAAATTCCGCGGCCTGTTTTCCCTATTTTCGTAATTTTGTTGTCTTCACCCAATGTATGCAATGGGAATACCTTTGCCCTTTCCATTCATAAGAAGATTAGTCCCAAAAATTAATGGATACTGATTTGCAGTGGAATCAATAGCCCAAGGGGATAGTCCAATGGCTAAACATGTGTGTGATTGGTAAGCATATTCTCAGCATGGATGTCATGAGCATCAGTCCAAAGATATTTTACTCGTGGTCAATGCTTGCAAAGGGCTCGCCGACTTCTTTTATATTGGTTCCGACAATTTTTCAATGCCTTGATCAATGTGTAATTCATCTAAAAAATACTGAAAATGCATTTTCATGCAATCACTTCTTCAGGAAATTATGTTTATACCAATACCTTGAGGAGAGTTATTGTAAGGTCATCTTCTTGGCCAAATAATGAGCCTGGAAACAGTTCCAATGTATGTGTAAAAAGGTTACGTGGTCGAAGGAGGTCAAAGATCAAACTTGGACAAATGTATTCGAAAATAGTATTGGTGAAAATGTTAAGGTGCAACGGGTGCATTTTATGCAAAATGCCAAATTACACACACATTGTTAATGACGACTGCTGGTAGTCGGATAGTGTGCGCCCGGCTTTAAAGGGATATCCCGTTAAGCTGTAATCGAAGCTGCCTAACATGATTTACATTAATCAGTAAATAAGAAAACTGCCTAAACACAACAACAAAGTAGCTGAAAGTGTCATACCAAGACAACAAGTAATCATTATGGCTATTAGAATGAATTATTTGAATGGATGTCTAAAGCGTATTATGCAATGCAGAATATTCATTGCTCATTTACTTCAGACTTTTTGGGTGTATGATGAGCAATGTACCTCTATAGTGAGGACATCATTGTGCTCATGTACTCAAGGTTTAGTATGAGGTCTGCAACCGCATTGATTGCGTTTTTTTTTACTTGCACAGAGATATGACTTGTACTCAACGCAGTAAGGATTGATAACCGGTTTTCGAGAGTTCCGAGAAGTAATGATTAATGAACGGCTGTTCTGCTAGGTTCGTACTAATGTTTCATTATTTTGAGTGTATCATCATTGATGTCAGACAAAACGTAGGGCATATCGATTGTTTAAACTTACGTCTACTCTTGTACTTGAAAAGAAGTCTTGCGTCATATCATAGTGACAAAACACATCAAATTTCTATCTCCCGTGATTTTCATGAGCATTATGGAGTAAATCGACACCCGGCTCATCCGCGAGACATAGACAAAGCTTAAAATACTGGTTTGTCAGCGAAAAGATGGTAAAGAAATGGTTGTTTCTGAGAATTCTTTAAAGTTAAACAAATCACGCATGGTCTTATCACCTTCATGGTCTATCGAGTGTAGTCTAAGAGCCTATCGATAGCTAATCAAACCCTGCATTGACTTGCTACGTTCATCAACGCTGTACGCCTCAGGCTGAATGATATTCCATAATAACGCACACAGCAAGATAGGATATCTCATCACTTTACTGGCAGGGAACAATGATGTCTCATATCGAAACGGGCATAAACTTTGAATCAGTCAAATTGGTAAATTTCTTGGTGTTATAATTGACTGTAAACTTACTTGGCACGAGTAAGTCAGTCAGATATCTTCAAAAATTGACAAAGGAATTGGTGTAGTTGGCAGGTTATAAGACATTTCTTACAAAAAAGAGTTCTTCGTGCAATTTACCTTGCACAAGAACCTCTTAACGTTCTAAGTTGGTTGCTTTGCAAATATAGATATTCGCCACATTTCCATGTAAAGACCTCGTGATCGCACCATCAAGTTGTATAAGTCTCTTAATCTCTTGAAACTTTACGATATTGTCAACCTTAATGTAGCATCATAGACTTATCGTACCATGCACAGCCTCTTACCGAAACGTTTTCCTTAATTCTTAACTCCTTTACAGCCAGTATGAATCAGTTTGTGTAGATTTAAGTAACGTTACAAGTTCTTGCTTATATTTTTATTTTCATTTAGTGCATACCATACATTGATTAATTTCACAGCACAATTTTAATGTGGGAGGCTGTGGGTTTTAGTGGGGATGGGGGCGGGTTGGTATGGGGTTGGGTTTGTGAAGGTAGGTGGGGTCTGGAAGTCGGGATACGTATGATTAAATAAGTTTTGTTTTGCTTTGTTTACTACCTCTCTCATTCCTCTGTTCAATATGGTCTTGTGTATATTTCCAGCCGATTCACACATAGATTACAGTAACTACTGTAAATCTTAAAGTTTTGTACCACAGTAAAGCTGGATCGTGCTGACAAAGCTGATAAATCGGTAGCATATTACAGTAAGAAGTAAGGATATGTGTAATCCCAACAACTTGGTTTGTTGGAATTACACATATCCTTAGTTCTTACTGTAATACTAATAGCACATGCTACCGATTATAGCACGATCCAGATTTTACTGTGGTACAAAACTTTAAAATTTACAGTAGTAACTATGTTCTCTGTGTGTATCGGGTGATATTTCTGATTTGACTTTTTTCATTTTTTATCTCAGTTTTTTTGGGAGTGAAACTCTTCTACAAGCACCTATGTTTTTTGTTTGAAGTTATACTTTCCTCTACTTCATTGTGTTCACATTAAGTTTGTTATTCTGTGTACTTGTACTATTTAAAGTTGTAGAAAAACAAATAAACGAAACGAAACTTTTAACAAACTAGGGAGCTGCTAATCCAAACCTACATGGTAAATAGCTTTCTTTCACTTAGGCTTGTACAGAAACTTCCAATTTTGGGAACTTAAATGATTATGTTTTTATCCTCTTTTAGGTAAAGCCATAAAGACGTCACTCCCACCTAAAATCGATGGTGCCACCGAGCATCTAATTCTTCTCATGGATAGTAACTAAATTAAAACCCTTACTAAGCAAGTGATATATCACAAAAGTTGCAGGAAATGCAAAACTAGTGTCACTGCTTCGAAATTAACACATTTTAAATATAGATAGCCCTAAGGGGTTGTCGGATATTACTCGAAATAAGGTCGATTGTGATCGAACTGTGACACCCTTAACTGTGTTTCCATAGTGTATAGTAATGCATGAGCGATTAAAGAGTTGTTCAAGTTCACAGGATTTCATCATGCAGATCCTTTTTAATGTTTTTTTTTTTTATAAAGCTGCTTATAGGAAACCAATTTCCTACATTGTCATTGCAATTTCAAGCCAAAGAAATTATGCACGTGACACTCACAAACTTTTCATAACTTTTGCAATTTCAATCGAAAATTTTGGCCAAATCTCCAACAAGGTTTTTTTTCCTTCTAAAGTGGGGAACTCGTCTTAGAGATTAATACCTATCTCTCCTTTGACTGAATCTGGTCGTCTATGCTTAGTGCAAAGAAATACAAACGTTACTCTGTTGACAACTGAGTTCCCGTATGGCACAGAAGTTGTACATCCCTGATTTCAAAGCGTTTTACTTTAAACCACTGGGATAAGGCCTTCTTTCTTGGTAAAAAAACGGATCCAACAATCTCAGTAGTAATATCAGCTGAAGGTTCGCAATTTGAAGCGCAATTCTGTTGGCTGATTTCACGTATCAGACAGAAGTTGTATACATCCCTCATACCAAAGCGTTTTACTTGATTTGTTTCGTAGTTGTGCACCCGATACACACATAGAACACAGTTACTACTGTATATCTTAAAAGGATTGTATCCAAAGTAAAACCTGGATCGTGCTTTAAATCGGTAGCATGTGCTATTAGGATTACAGTAAGAACTCAGGATATGTGTAATTCCAACAAATTCAGTTCTGATGCATTTGTTGGGATTACACATATCCTCAGTTCTTACTGTAAACCTAATAGCAAATGCTACCGATTTATCATACTTATCAGCACAATCCAGTATTTTACTGTGGTACAAAATTTCAAGGTTTACAGTAGTTACTGCGATCTCTGCAGTGTGAATCGGCTGAGTTGTAAAGTCCTTTCATATAAGTAACTAGATCAGTTATATTCGTAGTTCGTCTGTATGATGAAATGTCACGGTATGCGATTGCGATCCTCTTGGGAAGGAACACAGGACAGAACATGGCATTCTGAGTTGCTATTTGCAAATGTTCTGGTTATACATTGATATATGACCTGAGAAATGGAACTTAAACCTTTTTCCAATTACCTTGGGCAGGCACTTAGTTTCACACATAGTGCAATGTCATCTATTGAGGCTTTATTCTCAGTTATCGTAATGTGATACCTTGGATAATTTTTCTTCAAGTAGTTTTTTTTATTTATTTTTATTTTATTTTTATTTTGGAGAAGCTGGTGTCGAATGCTTGATAGCAGCTGTCGTATACACCTTAAAATATGATAGTTTGTAGTTGAACGGTACGTAGAGTGAGGCAAGTTTTTGCATCTTAGTGAGTACAGAAACTGTTGTTATGTGAGGAGAACTCCTAAAGCAAAACTTTGAATGAACTTCATCCTGATCACGTGGAACTACACACTCTGTAGTTTTTTGTGGAGATCAAAGGTTATATGAGGTCATAAGAGTTAAAAATATTAACACCTAAACGAGATACGTTCGAAAATAAATCTTGATTCAGCTTCATTTATAGTGGTGAACTTCGCGAGTATGCGAACCGTGTTGCCATGTATACATTTGGAGTATACATTTGGAATGTGCTAAGCTGTGTGCTAAGCTTGTTTAGAGACACTAGTTTCGTTTGTGTATGAATCACTTATTTAAATTAAAAAGCGTTTTCAACTTAATTGCCATGACGACATCATTCACTGTGTTGAAACGAAATGCACACACAACATATCACCGAATTAATTATGTTTTTAATCTTTACCATGCAAGTGCTATGACAATGCAATTTTCACCTAACGATGTGGAACGTTTCCAGTATGTATATTTCAACTAACGGGATATCCCTTTCAGTTTGTAAAGTATATGAAGATTCTGTAGCATGGTTGGTCTAGTTGCCTCTCAGTAGTACTTTTCTTTGCCAATTGCGCAAGAAACGTCATTGATATGACCTTGAACAGCTACGAGGTCAGTGAACCGCGTCATTGGTAAGCGTCGGAGGTTGGCCACGTGGTAAGCATTGTTTAGTTTGCATATACCGACCTGAAAGGTTTCTCATCACGTTCACGCTAACCTTTACGAACTTATGAACGAATAAAGTGATAAACGGATGACCATCTCACATGGACGTATTTATTTCTAGGAGATATTCATCTCAACATATTGTTTCTAAAATTTAGAAGTTTTAAGATCAACTGGTTCCTACCGGAGGATTTCTACTTCAGTCATTGAAACGGATGCATATTACTTTAATAATGATATAGGAGACGGTCGACTCTATCTACAATATGGCTCACGTTATAAATCAACGTTTGACTAGATTTAAGTTAGTCATCTATCATTTAGTCTTTGATACTCGCAGTAAATGTTTAATTTTCTACCACGCCACGAACCCTGAAACGTCAATCAAATAGAGAAAAGTTATCGCCCTCCCATAAATTGATTCGTTGGTTTCTGACTACTTAAAATCACCGTGGATTTGCTGTTCGCAAATGTGGGCGGTTCTTCAAGTTGTTTTGCGTGTTGTTCGTGCACGTTACTCGTATGACCCGTTCGTGTTATGTATTAAACGTAACCAGATTGTTCGTTCAGTCGGCATCAAGTATTCACGTAGGGCGATACTCTGGAATATAGAGTACAGCTATGTTACATAGCTACGTACTAGTCAACATTTCAGACTATTGTTTACAATGATATGTCCGTTGCAACCCACATGCCTTGTTTTAAAGACGACAGCTATGTCAATTGAATTGTCGAAGAGTTGTTTTTGGAGACAAAAGCTTCGAGATAGCTTATTGCAGGTCACCAATTTTTGTTAGTTTTCTTTAGAGGTTAACCGATAATTTGCTCAGTTTGAACACTCTTTGGACGGGATTAGCAAGAAATTTGGAACTAAATGTTACGCGATTTTTCATCAAAGCTGGGATTATTTTTCTGAATTTCGGTAAGTCACATATAACATTTCTCAAATCGGATTATACATTCGTTTTCAGTACGGACTAACCGTTGTCTACCTTTAATAAAAACAAGAATACGAAGTTGATTTCTAACTCCCTGTGACATGGCAGTTTTGTGTATTATTTGTATTATTTGATGTTAAAAACACCGTTTCATTTAATATTTCTTCGAAGGACAAAGAAAAAAACAAAAACAAAAAACAAAAAAACTCGAGCCCCAATAAAAAGCCTTCCGGTTAATCCAAAAAATATAAACAATTATAATATAATAACATAACGCGTCGACTAAAGGTCACATCTGTTCATTTTCCCCATTTATTTCATTAAAATATGTTCTATTCTGATACAGATTGTTTTCTTACCGTGATACGATTGTTAAAGTCAAACCCCGATTCCTACTGTTAAATCACCTGTTGCAGAAAATTGATTCGGAACTATCATGCCAATGTAGTTGTCAGTATTAGAAGCCAAAAATTGGCAGTCGTTTTTTCTCTGGCTTTCGTTTATAATTTACTAAGTCCGTCAATAACGGAGATTATTAAATTAGGTCGACACAATTAGTTAGCCATAAAGTCTGTGTGTATGACAGGACGAATAATCAGAGTTTTGATGTTTTTCTTTTGGTCCATATACTAGTTGGGTACGTTAAATATTAAACTATCAACTATGACAAAACGAATCTTTTCCACGATATATTTCCCAACCTATGCAATCTTTTTGAAAGCATTGTTAAACTTGACCGGGACGTTGGATGTTTGCTGTTTATCTTAGTAACTATCACAGTTGATTCCTTCTAACAGTCACGGTGATTTTTTTAAAGTTAAAATATGACTTTAGGCAGAATTTGAGCCTGGATATGTTATAGAGACAAAAATACAAACACACACTTCAGTGTAAGCAATGATTCTCTCTAGCTATTCTGGTTTTCAAGATATTCGTCTTTTTTTTTAAGGATGCTTAATTCTGCAATGCCCCTTAATGGCGAAAACGATGATGACGTCGGTTCCTCAGTCCACGACTAAATGGCAACGTTATTTCATTGTTATTTCATCGCTCGTCCTTGACAATATTTGTAACATATTATAAACGCGTCATTTGAAGCAGTAAAAATTCTCATCGAATTTTGTGTTGCATCTGAGCTGAGGAACTGACCTAATGATCTGTGTATTAGGCTTCATTGTCCAGTCACTTTTAACTGATGAACCACAGCTATTTAAAGTGTCATTTCCCAAAAATTCGAGGTGCTGTAGAAATAAACTCTGGACTGCTAAAACTGTTTTTTAACCAGTCTACGAAATATCGTAATTTAATTATCTATAGTCATGCTTTCTGTTCAGTCTGACCAAAATAGGATTGCATTTAGTCATCAGTGCAGATATATGAATTGGAGAAACTCTGTTATGTAATCTTTTTGTTCAGAGATCACCTTTGACCAACAGAATATTTTTTATCATCATGTTGTGTAACTAATGTGACCATCTAAGATATAGTATATATGTACTCTAGTGGATGTAATGAATTCGAGCTGTTTAAAAGAAGTAAAGGTTTTGTTTTAATATAAAATTAGACTGTGAGATCATCTCTTACAAAACCTCTCATAAAATAACGAATGAAAGAGAATGAAAAAATGGGAGAAAAAGATAATGAAAACCCAACAAGAGACATGCAGAAGATGTATCAACTTAGAATATAGCACAGGGTCATTCGAAATCGATAAACTGACGGATTTTTAAAGCTCAACGATGCAGTATTCAAACACTCCCTACGATCAGTATTCACTTTTTGTTTCTATTATGATAAGTTTTGTAATTCTGCAGATATAAAGTCACAAGACCTTGGTGGCGATCTGTATCGAAAGAAAACAGGCAATCATTGACTGTTACCAAGACTTATAAAAAGATTGCTATTTGAATAACGAGTATATTCGAAGGCTTTTTGAAGGCAAGACATGACGTTATGCAAGTACACAGAAAGTGATCTTATATCAATCGATAATAGTTCACTATTTCAAACGTCCCTGAGAGGAACTAGAATTTACCTGGAATTTAAAAATATTTCAAAACAGGAGAGATCTAGATGGTCGAAAGAGTAGCTGGATCTTAACGGTAACCTGCATGTGGACGTGATAAGATTAAAATATTTTGTCTTTATTCTATCTGTGTTTAGCGGTTAAACATTATCAACTGATTTACGGTATAATATTTAATGAATGTTTCCGAGGTTACTTTTCAAACTATTTTTGTTGTTGCTTTGTATATAATTTATGATAATTTACTACATTTATTCCTACTTATTCCTTTAAAGAGAGAAAATGAACCCTCTGTTGCAAGGGATCCTTTTCCCTTTCCAAAATGAAGATACTGTATAGAAAAAGTTTAAAAGGTGGAAAGTATTACAAAACATATTTGGGCAAAAAAGTCCTTAAAACTTGGAATCATCAATATCCACGAAAGAAAAGCAAGTAGTGCATGCTAGGGAGCTTAAATCGTGTATGAACATTAACGGTATTACAGCTTATCGTATGGAGTAAGTACCATCCATTAATTATATCTGAGTATTTGCCTGTTCTTTGCAACTTCTTTTCAGTACTTATAAGTCTGAGATCAGTTCTGATCTACATAGTAAAAGTCTTCATAAATCTTTGCAAGAACACCATAAAAAAAATATTTAAAAAAAATCAGAGTACCGGATGTTTTAAAAGTTTCGGACTTTTGCACTAGAACATTTAAGAGCCAAACCAGATATTCGCAAAATGAGGATTTTAATGACATTTCGAAGCTCAATATTGTTTATTTCTCTCTACGGGGTCCTTGTTTTCATTGGCCCCAAGTTTCTTTTTTATCTTAAATGAGCACGTTTAAACTTATCTGAGTACTTTTCTCAAAGCTAAGACTTCTCCATTTGTTTGACAACGTCTGTCAGCATGAATATCAAAATAAGGAAGAAGGGGGAATGGCAATAAAAAAATGGGTGACCATTTATAATCCCAGTGGCATGTTTGTGGATGATTTACTGCTCTTTCTTCTAATGGTGCGTTTGTCGCTGTTGCTCACCGGTATCATGTACTAAATAATGAGGTGCACTGACGGAGACCGTAAACAATGAAGAAAATAAGGGCAATTCTTTGAAAGCACGTGACCGTGACATGATCGCTACGATTAGTGAGTACGAGAGGCGGATCACTTAACAGACTTACTGCTGTCTTCGGATACCATCGTTTGGTCTAATCGATTGTAATGCTTTATCTCGTCTGCCCACCTACGCCCCCTAGCAGAATTACGATGCAGCTTGTCGTTTTACTGATACTGATAATTATGTCATAGTGTGGCTATGTCGAACAAGAACAAACAACATCATGGTGAAAAGACTGGTGAGAGATGTGCCGAGGACGGAAGATCGCAAACTTGACTTTGTTTTTTAAAACATCCGGGTAATCCGTGTGTTCTACACTAGATCAGTATCATGGCATAATTACCAACCCATAACAGTCTAACTTAACCTTACAAATGTTACACAACTCTTGGTATGACAGTTACAAACATGGAAACATCGCTAATGATCCTACGGTATTTCCCACAGAAACACATATGGTACTGCATTTCTCGTTACAACTGAAGAGGCAACATTCTCTGGTCATATGGGTAGAACTGGTTTCAATTTGAATCTTCAAATAGATTTAGGGACAAAGGTTAACATTGCAATATACATTAAGGACAACTTCGGCTGAAAAAAATTGGAAGACAAATTAATATTCGCTGCTGTTCTAATTTGTGCGCGCACACTCAACTGAGAAACCAACACCGCATATTAAGGTACACTCATATTTTACTTCAGGGGACTCTACTCATATGTATCTTCTGTGGTTCTTATTACCAGCGTACAAAAGTCAGGTCGCTTAGAAGGTTTGTTTGCTTAAATACGCATGCCAATCATACTGACAGGAATAGGTGGCGCAGAATGAAAACCTAAAATATAATTTAATTGTGGCCCCCGAAATTGATAATAACGATTTGTTTTGATCAATTCTCTTGGGCATTGCGGAGTGCAGACGCAGAAGAATTTAGTTTGAGAATTCCAGGGAGAAAGTACTTTTTTAATTGTAATGTAAATGACAAATGGCACTACATTCCACCAGATGAAAATATTCCATCTCAAGGGATTACGTATCATGTGTCAAGTTATTCATGTATCTATGTCTATCTCTTTCAGATCGCTTACTCATATCGTATTTAATTTAGCATATATTGAATGAAATTATATTGTATTACACACTATCATGTTGTCAAGTAATTCAAACGGTTGTTTGGTATCCTCTATGTATATCTGAGTATCGTTAAAAGTTATATGAGTAATTATCACAGCTTTTAGCGAGTAATACTAAATACTGTGAATAATGTGTTCCTTTTTGCGTGATGAAGTGTGACGTGCGCAAGGGATGTGGGTGGTGTATAGGGTGGTATTACCCCCACCTCCATCTACTACGGGGAAGAAATTCAGTCGGTTTTTGATTCCTTGATAGAGGCAAAGAAATCTATGCGATGGTAATTACATGCGCATGTCCGTGTATGTATGTGTGACGCCTTAGTCTTAGCGATAACTCAAAAACCTTCTGATGAGTGAACTTCATATTTTCGTATGTGTATGCACCGGCTTATAGAGTAGAAGGACCCTGTTGTTTCTTTGCTAAGTTCAAAGGTCAAGAGAGGTCAAAGTCTGAAACCTTGTAAATACGATAGCTACAAATTACGTAAAGCGGATGAACGTTATATTTAGTATATGGATGCACCATATTGAGTAGAAGAAACTCATTGTTTTCGGTGGAGGTGGAAGGTCATATGAGGTCAACAAAATTAAAAGTCCGAAAATCTTGTCAACAGGTTCCCTCAAAATGCATAACTTCAATTTACGTCGATCCAACTTATTGAGTACAAGATGATGAATGGCTTTTCCATGTCACTCTCACATGATGCGACCTTTGCTCTTTTAAATGACCGAGAGTGTTTTCCATTCCACTAATGACTGACATCTGCCATCAACATACAAGCAGGTAGTACCTTTGCAATTGTCAAGTCATGTGGAACCTTTCATTATGATGTTCTTGTACTTGACTTCAGGACACAATTTTCCTTAGTTGCGCTATCAATTAGACGATTCGATATGTATATAGACTTATGATGGAAGGAATCACTAGGCTTGCTGGCTTTCAGGTTTGTTTGACATTCAATCGGTACCAGTATGCCCTTAAGAAAGGATCCACGGAGTGTGGATAATTTGCAATAAATATACATTGACAAGCTTTGAAACGTGTAATATGTGGTAAATCGTTCGTCAGAACGTCTTGGTTTATTGCACCATCAACGTCAAATTTGATCTGTACGAACGCGAGGAATGGCATAATTCTCAGCTTGACAGGACTGTATGATAAAAGCAAAGTTATTCTATACCATATGCAGGTAACAATATAAACCGTCATATGTATTCTTGTGTAAACTAAAAATATATATATATTCCTAGAGATAGAGAAATATTATATGCATGCTATAGCATACAAAATTGAAGCTAGTATCATTTCCACGTTTGTGATTTCTTTAAATTACTTTTTAGGTTGTCATCATCTTGGGTGTTAAATAATAAATAGACTAATGTCCCCCAATCTCACTGGAAATGAGGGAAATACCTATCGAAATCGCCGATGGCGACCTTTTGATAATAGCATTATTAGTAGCCTACTGAATACTTAAAAAGCTGGTACTGCAGCTCTATTGCTATAGCACAGAGAATGCGGATATAAAGTAAAATTATTTAGCAACTTTCAATGAAATTCCATTGGAAAGGGAGACGCTTGAATTCCATTTCTCTCTGCTGTGGTCTTCTAGAGCAGGTATATTTGTGGCTACCAATCAATTTAGTGAAGACGATAAAAGGTGCATTGTGTCATCATGTTAATTTTGAATCAACTGAACAGTTGATTATTTCAATCAATACAAGTCGCCTTAAGTACGTGAATGTTCAAGGATGTCATCCTTAAGACTGAAAAAAAAGACTGCTTAAAAGTGAAGAGTGTTTGGAAAGCGTAAAAAAAAATGATTTCATTCATATAAGAATCCAACTGGAAGTTTGAAAATCGCATCTATCGAGAAGCGCAATTCCTTCGGTCGTAATGCTGTGGTTGGTGTGACGTTTTGTGTAATATTTTGATAAGGGAAACTTTATTGTGTGTAAATTTTCGAAATAAATCTAGAACAGTTATCGGTTTCCATTTAAATGACGTCATTGTACTGAGAATCATGTTGGTCATGTTAGATTGGTTCTGAGGCGGATTCTACATTTTATGCGTAATAAATTATTCATTGACGGCTGAAAATGATGATTAAATCTCCGCGAAAAATTAAGGAAGTAGACATTTTACCATTTTAGTTGAAATATTCTGGGGGATTATTGGAAATCACCCATTAAAATATGGAAGTGAGAATCGTGAGCCTGCGCACTTGAGTTGATCATTCAGTGATGGGGCTTGTGATATCATAATTTTCAAAAAAAAAGGAAAGAAGGAAATTGGAACAAATATATCAAAAAAGTTCATTACCTCTATCAATTTTACAACAAAAACATATCTTTTCGACCGTTAACAATCATTGTAATTGGTTTGCTCTTGGCGAATCCTCAGCATTCTGATCGAAGGTTTTTGAGATAATAGCATTACTCAGATTAACGTATTAAAAGCCGTTTAGTAAATCATTAGAAGCTACGAGGTAATTGTGCCATCCCGCGATGTGCTTTGTGGACAGGTGACGTGTAACCGCTACGAGATTGACGGTGAATTCAAAAGCTCCTGACCATAATTTGTCGTTTTAATAGTTTACCTCATTGACGAGCTTGGAGCGTTTGTACGATTACGACGGTAAAAAGCTTTGTTGTCACTCTGGTAACCCTCTAGTATCTCATTAGGCGTTTTTTTTTTACAATTTTAATATTGTATAAGTAATGTTTGAATGGCTTGTTCTGTACAAAGTACTTGATCGATTATCCATGTAACTGTCTGGAGACTGGAAATAAGTTATTAATCATTTCTTTTTATGTTTAATGTAAACGGACAATATGTTATAGGAACGTGTAACGTACATTTCATGTTTGCTTTAGCGCAACATGTTTCATTACATTCGATCCTAAAAAATGAAGCGATAGCGTTTAAAGTATTATGTAATTACCATCGCATGGTAATATGCTGTCATATGTGAAAGCAATTATGTGAGAAAGATAGCTTTATAATATTTGTTTATTTTGTTTATTTATTTGTTTTATCACTAAAATTACAATGTGAAAGGAAGTCTTCTATAAAAGCCTGAATTGGCTGAACAGAGTAGAAAAAAGAAAAGTATAATACAAGTTAAATGAGCAGAATGATACAGATACTTTAAGGAGTAATAACTAGACAGGATAACATTGTCCTAGTTCATAAAGAATTTAGCTATACATGTAATTACTTAATATATATAAATATAGCATAAAGACCGTATTAGTATGTTGTGATGATGTATTTTCTTAAATACTTTTTAAATAAACTCAACGACTTTTTGGTCTTTATATTATCTGAAAGGAATTATCGACACACTTGTTCATGATTCTCGTTATACATTACTGTGAAATTGATCGTGTCGGCAAATGCTGCATTAAAGAGTATTAAAACTCTTTAAGGTAAATTTCTACTGGTATCGGTTTTTAGTATCAACAATGTTGAGATTTAGCTTGACAAAATATGATAAGAAATTCAAAGGATAAGTATGATATGCTTTCAATCATAGTGGTATACATATGGTATCAAATATTAACAAAAATAACTGATACGACAGCTATACCATGTTTCGGAACCAGAATAAATATATCCTTACTATATATTTGATGAGGTTTTTCATCAAAAAGATCTGAACTATATCGACTTAAACAAACTGATGATTGGATCTGTATCTCGGTTCTACTTACGGCTTAAAGGCAAGTCAGGAAGACAATATGCATTATTTGAATCAACTCTTGGAGGAATTTCGATCAACAAAAACAAAGTATATAGAAGAGGGAAACATGAATACATTCTCGAGTGATCAGCATTTTCCTAATTTCCAAATGGCTCTTCTAATTTGTACACGTAAGTAGGGACAGTGGCGGAGCGTCCATACAGTCAGAGGGGCGGATGCCCCCCCTAACGGTCTCAAATGGACTGCTGGCGCCCTTTCAGCTTTTTACCAGTTTTTACTTATTCGCGATTATTGACTTTTTTATTGCGCTCTCAAATACCTATTGACATTTGTCACATTTTGTTGGTGTAATTTTCTAACAAAATGGCGATGACACCTATTTATTCATCGTTTATCTGCAAATTAGCAAGGCCCGAAAGGGTCATTTCCGGCGATCTAGGGAGTATCTGTACTCAAAATATTTCTGTACGCTCTGCGCCAACCTGTGGTGGCGCTCCGCTTAGATAGTGTCGAAAGCGCCCCTACAGACCATTCTCGCTCACCCTGACCAATACCCCTAGCTCCGCCACTGAGTAGGGAAAGAGACTTTTGTACTCTAAATAGGTGAGGACGGGTATCTAATTTGAGTTATTTGCAATAGAAATGTAAGGTAAACAAAAACTTACTTTCGACAGAAACATTACCTCCCTAAACAGCCTCATAAGGATTTTCTAGAATAAGCAATTTCGTAAGATAATAAGAATGTAAGTGATCATTTGAAGAGGCAGCATGGGTTGACGATAATTGTGTCCCGACATGGTAATTTGAAATTTGCATATATTGATATACATGTGTAGCTTTAACAATGAAAATGTCAGATGCAAGTCCACACTTTCATTTGATTGCTTGACTTGTAAATTAGGCAAAAACATTCAACACATCATTACGTTTAGTGAAAGATTTTTCGGAACCGCTTCGAATATGTCTGTGTGCTAATGCTGAAATTCTGTAACAAAGAAATGATCTCCAAACTTTGTTGTTAGGTATGTAAACACCACCCACGATAGCTGTCTAGAAAATCAAGACATATATATTTAAAAAAGAAAACAAGTAGAGATAAGGAATTGATGCAGCCAGAAAAACACATCGTAATTCAAATTGAATGTAGTCTTGAATTTGCATAAGTGAATGAAAACATTTGTCAATTGAGTACGTCACAAGTTTGTACATTTTCTAAAAATTAAACACACGTTACACTTGCAATTTGGAACTGCGTGCAATTCTCCTGATTTCCCTTGTTATACTTCTAGTTGTAATAAATTCCATTTCCGTCATCTGTTGATTTTGTATTGCACTATGTATATTTCAATACTAATATACAAATTGTATTGTCTGTTTTATTTAAATTGCAAGTATCATTGAAGATAATTTTGTGACACACTGAAAGTTGCAAAAATACTGAAAGAGAAATTGCAAAAGAAGATGAATGCTGGCATCAATAAACGACTTCTCGCCACCCGTCTGTTTCATTTCATATTGAAACAAATAAGTTTATGTCCAAAATGTACAAATGCACATTCGATATGTTGATTTTGAAGGTCAGACTTCACAGACGTTGTAACAATTTCTCAGTTCTTATCATCGTATTTCGAATGACGGGAAGTTCAGAAAAACGATATTTTCAAATATTAACCGGTTATAGGCCCAATCAAACAACTTCAGAGTTAGCGTAATCCATATCGCTACCGTCTGTGTCATATCTGTTTCATTTCATTTGGAAACAAATATTTCTGGCTTTTCCTGTTTATGAGAAAATTCTGTCAAATTTGTATCCAAAATATACAACTGAACTATGGTTATTTTGATTTTGAAAGTCAGAAAATATGAAAAGCTTTTACAGAAGATTTTACTTTGTTTTCCGATTACTACCATCGTATTTCGAATGTCAGGATATACATTCAAACGATATTTTGAATATTAATCAATCAAAAGCTGACTAGAGAAAAGAATTGCAAATTGAAATTTGAGCTTCTAGACTCTGGATCAATTTGGCCTATGACCTTGAAATTCTACATTGACTGCATTTGGCCTTTATTTTTTCTTAAATGAGCCATTATGATTCTGTTATGTGTATGTTTTTATGACCTTAAAATGTCTCCGAAACATTTTATGCATAAAACATGAAATCAATTTTTTGCGGAATTTTAACAAACATTACCATACACTCATTGCTAAAGGTATAGAGAAAATAAAATCTTATATTCACACGAAATATCATAAATTTACTAATTAATAAATGACAATCAGAGCAACACAGAGACAATTGACACAGCTGGGACGGAAATTCTTTGAAGTAAATTATGATTGAGATACCGCCCTTGTAGATTATCGAATGATAAGAACGCTAATAAAAGTATCCGATATGAAGTGTTGCCTAACAACGGGATCCCCGAAAGCAATATCGCAGGCAACATTATATGGCATCATTTTAATGTGCCCCCCCCCCCAAAAAAAAAACAGAGATCATTGCCATGTGATTCATTCATTCATGTTAATGAACTTATATCTTAAAGTAATGTGTAAGTGGGGCGTAACTTTCCTCTGGATTGTTAACGCAGCGTAAAAAGAATTGTTGCAAAAACAAATTACCTAAAAGGGATGTCATCGTGGTTGCATTTGTTACCACTTTCAAGTGGGTACTGTTAGGCTAGCTGAAGAAATTCAATCCGTTTCTGCTAAAAGTAGAAAGGAAAACCTTTTAGTCGTTATGTATAGTTATCCATGAATCCTCTGAAGGTCCCCGGTAACTTCTAACATGGTTTTTAGGTGGATATGTTTGTCATTTCAAATAAGTAGTTAAACAGACATGCCATCTGGTAAGCCTTATGTTCAAGAATAATAATAATTCCAATATGTCGCAAATGTATTTGGGGCTTCTTTGCAAGTTCGTCTTGACAGCTAGAAATGAAGTTAACCTGATATATTTTCAGTTATGTAATGTTTTCATAAATAACTTGATACGTTTGTCATTAGAGTAAGTTAAAGTCAGCATTATTTATGTAGATATTTTCATCTTCTTTTTGAAGAGAAAAATGTGTTGGTTCGAAAACGACAGATAGTCAATTGATCTTGGAAGGGTTTTGGTCGTCGGGTGTTATTATAGTTGCATCTGTTTGCTTTTATTTGGGTTGTGCTTCTGAGTGCGTCCCTTGCGCGCACGCGACAGCGTGTTTTCGTGTTTCGAATCATTCTATAGCATGGGCATGCACGAAATTGTTTTGCCGTGACGCAGTGGAATTTAATACCCAATCAGTATACCCTAACACGTAAGGATGAACCTACTCTCGTGTCGCAAATGAATATATGGCGTTATGGGAAAGAAATATGATAAATTCTACATGTTGAAACGTGTTAAGTTGAAATATATTTTCACAAGCAGCTACATGCGGCCGCCTCAAATTACAAATATTTCGTGCCTCCCTTGGTGACGGTCCATATTTGTTAGGAGGAAGGGAGGAGGAAGTATTGCAGATAAACTTTCAAAAGTAACTGTAAACATTTAATAACAGGATACACTTTGCTGTTGTAGTTATTTTCATCTAGCCATACATTAAAGAGGGCCAAATGTCTTGGCGTAGACATATTCCGACATTCTGTGTCAATTCTTGTTTCAACAAAGGATTCGGGTCGTTGACCTTTAAAGCAGGCTTTCTTAAATTCGAACGCTAAATCCAAGTGACGCGCGCGTTCGCTTCACTAAATAGTTCGCTATTAATCGGATACGTACTGCCTCTAAAGAAATGTGCCATTTTGCTCCTAGAACTGTCAGTTGACACGCTTAGGCACATTGAATGTTCATACCAGATTACAAGTTGTCAGTATTTACATTACGGCCTTAAGCTCCAAATTCCCGTAAAACGGTTAATAGGGCAAATTTGGAATTCACATAAAGTAACTGAAATCCTCGTTACTGCTCTTTCATCTCAAAAATAGAAATAAACAAGTTTCGAAACTGAGTCGTATTTAGACCTGTTTAATCAGGACGAAGAATATGTTACGAACAAGATGGTATTCTGGCCTGTAAACAGCTAATGTTTGAATTGATTTTGTTAAAGGTGTCGATACTGCCTGCTTTTAAACGTCATCACAGTAAAGCAGTTGCAAAGTTTCCAATGTCAAGTTGGTACTCAACTGCAAAGTACTGATTACAAGGGGAAAAAAACAAGTTTACTGAGCGACGTTAAGTAAAAAGGGAATCGAATACATAAATCATTTTCTCATTAACCTTCATATGGTGATGAAATCTTGGAAGGCATCTAAGTTCAACTACAAAGTAATTAAGATCTACTCTTGGTAGTTTGTGTCAATTTGGCGACCAAACGCAGGAAATGAAAAAAGAGAGAGAGAAAAAAAAGAAGGTTAAAGTGTTTCATAAGTCTCGCTGAAAGTCTTGAATACAATAACTTCATGACAAAGATTTTTTTCTTCATCATTACATAAATATTGTATCTACAGAATTGTGGTTCGTTTCTTCCGATAAGGCGAAATTACATATTCTTTGCATATTTGTTAACCTTCCAAATGTTCGTCATCATATCATTAATATGTTATTTATAGACTGTAACTTGATTAGTCCGATAAGGCGAAATTTCCTTTCCAATTCCTTCCAATGGTGCATTTTATAAAAAAGTTTAATGTTGAGTTTGGTAAAAAATTAAATAGCAGATGTAAGATCACGCGTTGCCATCATTCTTCACTTTTAATTTTTTATAACCTAAAAAAAAAAAAAAAAATCGTAGCAAAGATTCAGAGTTTGAAACCTTTCTGCTCCTGTAAAGCTTTGTTTTGGTTAACGTTTGGTGTTTTCAAAGTTTTCAATATTCCTACCCAAATTAAAGCATCTTCTTAGACCATGGATAGAATTTGATGAAGTTTCTTCGAAGTCCTGTTGATGTGAATCCCTCCGGATGAATTACATTGTTATCCTGCAGCAATCTCTGTCTAATTAAACAAATGGACATCTCACACAAACTTACCCATTTTTAAGACTTTTTCTCTTCCAAACTGCGTCCCGTAAGCGTAGATTTCAGAATTCTAATGGAATGAAACATTATCGCCTTTTGACACCTGGAAATGTTACAAACAAATGCTGATTTCAAGAGCAGTGAACGGCAAGGAAAAAGAATATCTTCTCTCCATTAAAAGAAATCCTGTTGCGCATCAGTGCGATGGGTGATTAGGTTATTTTTTTGTAACTATGACGTAGGCTATTGGATATGAATATCTTTTGAACTATTATGTATACCGTTAAAATAATGGGGAAAAAAATTGAAATTTCCAAACCTTCAATGAATCGTTTAGTGTCACTGTGTGAAGTTGAGATCAATATTAGAAGTTAGCGTGGAAAAGTATTGCATATTGCGTTGTATGCGAAGTAAACGACACATTTGGGAGAACACAGGGACCTCTAAAAAATGTGTCTTTTAGCAAGGACGCTAGATTACTTTTTATTTTATGGATAAGTTTCCAAACATCCTTCCTTTGCAAAAGGGGTGACAGAGCGCCACAAATTTATACTCTTGTTAGGACATTGTTTTTTTTTCTTCAAAATGTCAAGCTTATTATCAAGTTCGATTGTATTTTCAATTTGGATGATAATCAAACCTTTCTTATATTTCCTTGATGAGCTAACAGCTGAAAGAGCGTCTCACAATGTACTCGGTTTTAACTAGTCATTATATATTTCAGTATATCATTTAATTATTTTTATTTAAATTTTGAAGTATAGAATTTGAAGTTTTTTTTTTTTTTTAAACAAAAAAGTTTTGGAAAACTGAACAAACTCGGATGGGATTGCTGAAAGTTAAATCGATTGCGTTTACGTTTCATAGGATAAATCGGAAATGATGTTATTAGTCAGATGTATCAATGGTTAATGTGGAGATTAAAAGAGGCCATGACGTCAGAGATTCCACTATATATCCTTCCTTGTGTAATGCGCAAGCACAATTATACAGACAAGCAAGCGTGAGGAAAGCGGTCGAATGGAACATTTTGTTCGATGGCAACAAATACTATGTTTTCAATGCAACACGAGATAATGAAAAGAGATGTTATAACTACTATGAAAACTATCAAAATGAGTGAATGCTTCCACGTTTTTCAGAGATAAGCTTGGACAGAAATGAAAAGCTTAGTTAACCTTAAGATTTGGGCCGCAAAAGAATGTTCTGTGACCCAAACCAAATTTGGTGGCAAAATGCGGTCAATCCGGAGAGTGGACAAGATAAAAGTATATTGTCGTTTTTGCTACTGACTCAATTCTTTTTCGCTCTTTCTGATATTTGCAGGTTGCAGAATTTAACCACAGCCATGGCGGAGTGGGCTTGTAACCTCACTTTACTAGAGCTCAACTATACCGATGCTATGGGGCAGGTTTGTGACGACATAAATGAACCGCTGGTAGCTGTTTGCCATTCAGAAAGTCAGGACATTCCGTGTTCTAGCGCGCATCCAGGTCGTATTATCGAATACTGCATCCAATATTGTTCGACGTGTCCGTTTTTCTTATACGATATGGACCACGACACTCGAATGGTATATCTGGAACCAACCATGGGTGCTCCCGGACAGAGAAATGGTCTCTTCTTCTCCATGATCCTAGCGATTTTATGCATATTTGGATCAGTTGCTAACATTTTAACCATAATCGTGATTCTGCGTAATAAAGTCCTTCAAGCGACATCCCACTACCTTCTCAGTCTTGCCCTTTCGGACCTTCTGATGCTCCTGACGACCGCGCCAGTGGAGATCAAATTCCAGTTACACTTTTGGCCTTGGAGCTTTCCACAATTCTTTTGCCGTTTACATCCTTACGTCAAGGAAGCGTGTCTTTACACAACGGTTCTGCATATCGTAGCGTTCACCATAGAAAGGTATATCGTCATTTGCCATCCGATGAGGGCGCGAACCATTTTATCACAATCGCGTGCGTCAAAAATCATCGTTCTTATATGGATATGTTCCTTCATCTTAGCTACGCCTGTCTTTGCAGTATTCTCAACGCAAGAGTTTTGCTTTGGTATTCCAGAATCGACTGTATGTTTGCCACAGTATGAAATGGATAGATTTCTAGCCATATTTTATGGTATTAGTTCTATATTTCTGTTCCTCGTTCCAATGACGTTGATCATAGTCTTATATTCATTGATCGCAAGAACACTTTACGCAAAAAACATCACATCAGGTAGGAGGACATCTATGATGAAAATTCCGAAAAACCCAGCAAAGAAGAAACATTCCACTAGCGATTCTGTGGACAAAGCCAGACACCATGCCGTGAAACTTCTTGGTAAGTTGTTGTGGTTGTAATTAATTTAAAGTCATGTTTACTGTATCACCACATGATGAATAACCTGTATTATCCTGTTCTGTAGCTGAGAAAGCTCTGTACTTGTTTAAGTAATGTTAAGTTCTAAACTACAGCTGCAATTGTATAGATCATGGAATCTTATTCATCTTCTTCCGTTTGAAGAATTATAGTTGGAAAAAGTTGCAATTTCGTCAAATTTCTGGATGATTCTCTAAGATCCGACATTCATATGGCATGTTAGAATTCCCTTTCTATTTACATGTTGATATTTTGTTCAAAGATGAGATAAATGATCATTGTATTTCTTTTCTTCGACGTATGCATTTAATAAATTATTTTATTTTGTGCGAAAGTGATGTTCTGATGTGATGAAAAATCGTAAGTGACATACCGGACAAGCCTGCATTTAACATAGGTTTCTGCGATAAAGAATATCAAATCATTTTGTGACAGACATTAGTAATCTTAACTCAGGCGTTGCAACCTTACGGTCATTGACTATTTTGACTTCTGTTTGTCGTTTCAACCAAAATTTCATTTTCTATGATACGAAACTTCACAACCTTCAGAGGAAGTCTGTAAAACGTAAAATTAAAGTACCTCTTGTTGTTAAATAAATCTTACTAGACGATACAATATGGACATCGTTTAGTTAAGTGTAATGCACTTTCGAACACATAACGTCATTTTCGCCGATTAAAAAATGTTTTAATATTGCTTTTTGTTCCCCTCTCTCGTAGCTTTGGTGGCGGTTTGCTTCTTCGTCCTTTGGTTTCCTTTCATGTGGATACGGTTACGACCTTTGATCGTTAGCGGAGGTATCAACGAATCGACCTATCACGAGTGGCTGTATTCCATCTCGATGACACTTCTTTACCTTTCATCCTGTGCCAACCCAGTTCTCTACAACATCATGTCGGCGAGATTCCGGAAGGCGTACAAAAGGACGGTGTTGTGCCGTGAAGTAAGATCATTACAGCTCAGTGATGGTAGCAGCATGCACTCGAAACGCTACTCCCGCACGGACACCTCCAATCTAACCACCACACATTTCACGGCGTTATAACAATGTAAGCAACCAAATTCACTTGCGGAGTAATTTGCTTTTTTGGAGCCATCAGTGACATGTATCTACACATAGGCTTTGCGTGAACAACACATAGGCATCACATTATTAAAAGGTTAATAAATTCATGGTTCTTTTTTTATTAGGTTTTTCGAAGGACAAATGGATTACTTTGTGTTGAATCATGTCATGAACAAATTCTCCGGCGAGGTGTAGCGAACTCGAATGATGACAGAAACACATATTGGACGTTATCTTGATTAGATTCTTCGTTTTGTTCCTAAGATTACAGTCAATCCTTGTACTCATTGCCCATGGAAATGCAGATCGATCTCTTTCAGAAACATTAATTTAATTAAACATTAAATTATTGGGAACTCGAATTGTGGGGGGTCTAGAGAAATGATAGACTACATGCGCCGTTGGACATTGACGCTCTGGTAAAACGTG